>CALSBZ010022513.1:0-15036 GCA_943591055.1 Gobionotothen gibberifrons
GCAACCGGTCTGGCAACGAGTCAAGGGAAAGGAAGGAAGACACGACCCAGCGCGCCGAGCGAGAGAAATGCTGCAAAAATGGAAAACGTAGGACTGTTTTGCTTGAATAACTTTCATTGAGGATTGAAGAAATATACAGGCTTTTTTTTTTGTATTGTATTGGATACCAACGGAGAGAGGTAGGCCAGTGTTAATGTTGGACATGCCTAGACAGCACTGAATCCCACGAGTTGGGTATAGTCTCAAGTCTAGAGAGGGGCCCTCTTACGAGAGGATTTCCCCTGCACCCACCAACGGGGGATTGGGGATGTTAGAACCCCAGGGTTGGAAGCCTTTTTTGTTTTATGTTTATGTGTGTTTTGTTAACGACTGTTTAGCCCAGAGCTTCGAGGGAGCATACCAGAAGAATAACCTACCAATACACATAAATGGTTAACACTAAGATACTGTCGCTAAATGTGAATGGTCTTAACATACCAAAGAAGAGAGAAAAGGTTATGACAAAGTTGAAAAAGGAAAATGGGCAAATTATATTCCAGAAGGTCACAGAAGGGGAGTTGCAACGTTAATATCAAACAAAATCCAATTTGATTATGATAAGGAATTCAGGGACAAGGAAGGAAGGTACATTATAGTGAAGGTCAGAATAGAAAATGAACCTATAACATTGATAAATGTTTATGCCCCTCCCGAAAGCGATAAATATTTTTTTAAATCTTTGTTTGATAATATAGCTGCTGAATTGGAGTGAATCTTAATCTGCGGGGGAGATTTTAATGTGGTTTTGATAATATAGACACGACTAGTCTCAAAAGAACCAAATCGCAGTTATCTAGATTTGTAAACTTGTCAATAGGTGAGATGGGGATGATTGACATATGGAGAGAGTTACACCTACACTCATTATTCAGCAGCACATAAAGTCCATACAAGGATAGATTACTTTCTTATGAATAAGACTGATATATACAGAGTGAAGGAATGTAGGATAGGAGGGGCAGACCTGTTAGACAATAACCCATTATATTTAGAAATGTGTCTTAATAGTAGTAGACGAAATACAGTCTGGAGACTATTAAACTGTGAACAGAGAAAGATTAGGATTAAGGCAGAAATTCAGAGATATGTAGAAGAGAACGACGATGGAGCAGTCGACCCAACAATATTTTGGGATGCCATGAAGGTGGTCATTAGGGGAGAGGTTGATAGCGGAAACAGCATATATGAAAAAGCTTAAATCAGAAACATTTGGAAAGTGTACGGAAAAACTAAGAGAATTGGAGAGGGAACATCAGACTACAGAGGATGCAATGGTATTGGGTCAGATAGAGTTGGTGAAGGTCGAGATAAATGATCTATTACTGGATGAAGTCGAGAAAAGGAACAGATATATGAAACAAAGCTATTATGAAAGCCACTAAATGATTGGCAAAACGAATACGCAAACAGCAAGCAGTTAGTCATATACATAAAATTAGAGACCCCTATACAAACAAGTTATCATGCGTACCAGAAAATATAGAGAACATATTTCTGGGATACTACAAAGATTTATATTCACAGCCTCCATCTGCAACAGAATGTTAGGATCACTGTAATGATCATGGAAAAGGTAGGACACATCAGGGGAACACCCACCAAGGACGTGAATTAATTGATTCAGACTATAATCAATTCGTATGGAGGAAAACAAATTAGGACTATATCTGTACTATATCAAGCACTAACAATGAACAAATATTCAACCACATATATAAAAGAAAAATGGGAATCAGAATTCAACACAACATTTAAAAATAATGAATGGCAAAACATGTGGAGACACCAATCATCCACCAGTTCGCGGATGGAGGAGTTCTCTTGGAAAAATCTGATCCGTTTTTTTATAACACCCAAAGTTAAAAACAGACACTCAAATGTAACCATGCTGGAGGGAATGTGCAACAGCAGAAGCAGATCATTCACATGTATTTTGGAAATGTCACAAAATAACAACGTTTTGGGGAATGGTTCATAAAGTAGTACAAAAGATAATCGGATATGATTTCCCCAAGAGTTTTATGATTCTTTATTTGGGTAATTTTACGGAATATTGATATACAACCAAGAGATAGATGCTGAGTATGGAGTCCGATTTGGGTCAATATTCTAGCGCACAAAACAAGCTACTCACAAGCGGAAAATGTGCTTTTACACACGCATGAAATGACCCTTGCGCGCAGATTAAACCCCCGCGAGCGAGTGAGGCTGACACCTAGCCTCGGCTAATTTAGCATCAATAATTTCATTAAAATACATATTTAACATCTGTATTTTCTCATGCAACTCACCAAGGGTATCATATATGAGGCAATGCTCTTTGGAAATCGTGGCAAAGTCGGTCAATCAATGTCTAAATTCTTCGAAATAATTTTAAAACGTTACAGTATGTCCACTGTAGAGGACGTCGGGACCATATTAGTTTGAAAAGACAGCCAAAATGAACAGATAGACTATGTAACGTATTACGGTTATAGAGTGATATTAATACAAGAATACATTCAGCTTTATTTAAAACATGAATAAGTAATTGATCTGAACATTGCTGTTTATTTGGTCAATACAAAACTAGTTTGGTTTTTGGTGAATCTTTCCAGATCTTCAAAGACTTTGTAGTCGATGTAGTGGGAAAAGTACCTCATTGACTCCAGTCGGCACGGGCTGTAGGGTCATCTTGGCTAGTTTTATGGATGTGGTCTCCATTTGACCATGCTCATAGAAACAAAGCTTCCTGAGGCAACTCTCATGTTTCATGGCTCCACTTCAAATAAAAACAACAATAAGACATACGTGCTGCTCTTGGCCCACAGAGGGCCATGTCTTTCCAGCTCGTCCCTATCTGTCTCTATGTCTGTATCTGTGCGCTCATGGAGCCTCCTGCATCTTCCCCCCTTCTTCTTGACCCTCTTCTATCCCAGGTGTGAAATCCTCATCTCTCTCAACATCTGAATCTCCCGTAACTATCTGGTGCAGAAAATGTCTGCTTCAGTTCCGTCTCCTGCAACAATATTGAGTCATAAAGTCCATGAAGACGGTCCTGACGTCCACTAGAATGGACATTTATAAAAGGGCTGTTATTTCAAAACTTGAATTATTTAATTGCTTTCAGAACTAATTATATAGTTCCTCACATGTTAATAAACAAGAACATATATGTTTTTCATGGTAAAAATTACAATTATTCAACAATATTTGACTTCTCCTCATGCTTCTATAACATTTTGTTTTTGGTATGCCAGCCATTTTGGATGAAAAGAAAGAGGAACTTCCCAGCATGCAATTTGAACATGACATATCACTGGAAAGACCAGGATGTCCTCTGTACAGTACATCAGGGATTGATAGAGTAGCTCAAAAGAGTCAAAGGAGATGCATGTTAACAAAATGTCCACTACAGAGGACATTTTCCATGGGCTGGGTCCCAGGAGGATATGTTCAAACTTGATACCGACCCAGAGGGGGTGCTAAGATCAACACAAATGTGTAACTTTCTAACAGAAATTAAGAAAATTGTAAACACATGCTCTGGAGGCGAAAATTAAATAATAATAATAATGCATTTTATTTATATAGCGCTTGTCACAACTCAAAGACGCTTTACAGTGTGAGGGAGGGCAGACAAACAAGGACAGGCAAACAAGTAAGTATAGTCAAATAAAACAAACAAAAAAAGGCAGTCAAGAGGAAGTTGATTGAGAGGGGGGGGGGGGCTTATGGGTAGACAGAGTTGAAAAGATGTGTTTTGAGGCGGGACTGAAAGACTGTGAGGGACTCAGAGTCACGAAGATCTTGGGGGAGGGAATTCCAGAGCCTAGGAGCTGCCACTGAGAAGGCTCTGTCCCCAAAATGAGATGTATCGTAGTGATTTAATAATGTGGGCGTGGCCTATGACGTTTTATTACTTTACGATGATCTAGAACAGGGGTCGCCAACACGTCGATCGTGAGCTACCAGTAGCTCGCGGATGTTTTCTGAGTAGCTCACCAGAGGGCGCTAAAGTGCAGTCGACATGTTGAGACATATTTATTTATGTAGTATATTTTGAGAGTAAGAAAGATAGAGAAAAAGAGATGTAAGATGCAGTCATGACAACTGAAGAAGGTCCTTCAAAGAAGAAATCTAAAATATACTACTTTCAGTGGGAACATGGATTTTTATTTACAAGTATCAAAGACAGGTGCGTCTGTTCAAATTGTGGCTCGAGTGTTGCGGTGAGGAAGAAGGGAAATGTGGAGCGGCACTTCACAAAACTTTACGAAAACGTTTCAAAGGAGTATCCCGCCAGCAGTTGCCTTCGCGTTGAGAAGGTACAACAATTAAAAGCTACACTACAAAGACAGCAGTCATGTTTCACGAAGCCTGCCAAGAAAGCTATCCAAGCTACAGAAGCATCGTTCCGAGTTGCTCAGTATTTGGCAAAGAACAAAAAAGGCGAAAGAGGAATTTCTTCCACTGCTTCCACTCAAAACAACAACAAGAGGTGTGGACGTGTATAATTCTATAAAGAATCATTTCATGAATAAAGGCGTGCAAATGGAGAAGCTTGTATCCATAACAACAGATGGAGCCCCGGCTATGAGAGGTCACCACAACGGTTTTATCGCAAATTGTCAGATCCATATTTCCCACGTTTCCTGAGTTACCATTGCATCATTCACCAAGAAGCACTTTGTGCCAAAGTTATGGACTTCAATCGCGTCATGAAACCTGTGATCAAAATAATAAACTCTATCCGAGCGAAGGCAAAATAACACAGGAGCTTCAACGTTTTTCTGGAGGAACTGTCAGCTGAATATGGAGATCTCCTTCTCCATGCTGAGGTGAGGTGGAGAGGGAGAATCCTACATCCTAAAGCTATTCATGGAAGAGAGAGGGGAGGACACCTCCATCTTATCTGATGCTGGTTGGGTACTTGACCTGGCCTCTTTGACTGATCTGACAGGAACATTAAACCAGCTTAACCTCCAGCAACAAGGCAATGGAAAAGCAGTATGTGACATGATTAGTAATGTAAAGGCCTTTAAAGGGGACCTATAATGCAAAATGCACTTTTGTACATCTTTTATACATGAATATGTGTCCCCGGTGTTTCAGGGAACTCACCATGTGTCAGAAAACACAACCCTCTCTCTTTTCCTCAATACCCAAATCTTTTAAAAACGGGGCTGCAACGAGCGGATACAGATTCCATCCGACCCGACGTCAGCCCGGAATAGTGTCCGTTCACACGAGACCGCTCAAAAGCGCTGGAGACGCTGTAGTACATATGCCAGGCCTGTAAGTGGTGCTGTAGTCTGCCACAAAAACAGCAGAGAAGACTTCCCGCGCATGGTTGCCATGGTTACCCTTCTGTTTATTCTCCGCTCTGGCTCTTTTTCTCCCTCCCCGAGGCAAGCGTGTGCTCCTGCTGCTGTTATTCAATGCAATCCCTCCCTCGCTGTAATTCTCTCCGGTAGTCCACCAGCAGATGACAAACACCCACCTCTCCGCCTCTTCCAAGGAACGAGGGGACCGTGCAGCAGAGTTTCAGTTAGATTTTTTTATAAAAGACAACAATGCAGTGACAGACTGAATGTTTGAAGACATATTTTGCTTGATGCAAGTTGAGAAAAGCACAAGCCATATTCCTGTTTTACATTTTACATTTTAATTTGTGAAATGCTTGAAATAATTTAAATTATATATACAATAACATGAGAAGCTCTTGGCCACTTTCTTTTTTCAAAAGTAGCTCCCCGTTAGAAAAAGGTTGGAGACCCCTGATCTAGAACAAGGTACAAACGCTAACCTGCGTACACACGTCACAATTAGGGCCGGGACTCGATTAAAAAAATTAATCTAATTAATTAGAGGCTTTGTAATTAATTAATCGAAATTAATCGCATTTTTAATCGCATATAAATATTTGACCTGAGAACAGTGAGAAGCAATTTGTATCACATGGATTTTAGTATACCATTGAATAATGACTGAATACATAAGCTTAAGCAACAAAACATTGTTTATTTTTTTTCAAGGTGGTACTTAACCAAGACCAACAGAAAAGTGACATTTTTGCCATAAAGTGTAGCAATAGCATATTTAGGAATATAGTACATTTCAGAGATTCAGGTAGCCTATAGGTAGGTAGACCTTCTGTAAACTATAACACTTTGTTTTGAAGTAAAACACAATACTTTCAAGTACATTCAGAACATTGGAAACCCTGACTATTAGAAAACATCTCTCTGTTGCTTCAGAGGCCATAACAGACTTTGTTGATTTACCAACAGTTTTTTGCAGCCCCTTATCTTCTACCACTCCAAGTGGTCTACAGTCGAGTGCAATCCAGTGAGCCAGGGAGTTGGTTCTTTGTTCAGGACTTAGTTATCCTGGCCCTGAAACCAGTCATCTGGTTGAGTGTGGGTCCTCCTTGTACTCGGAGTCGGGCTAACGTCCACGCTAGCTTCCACGCTAGCTGCTATATGTTTAGCATTGAGGTGATACGTGAGGCTTGATGTGCTGCGGTGATATGCCAATTCCTTTTTGCATAATTTGCACACCACCGTGCTCTTATCGACGCTTCCATCCGTCCGTCTTTTTAAAACAAAATGTCCCATCCACGGGGCCAACCAACGCGGTCTCATCAGCTTCTTCGTTCATGTTTGAATTGTTCACTGTGGTTTGTTGTTGTCTGAAGTCATGCACGTTAGTTGTGTTAGTAAATTTAAAATCAATGGTGATAAGGTGTAATTTGAATTAAATACAATATTTGATTTAAATCAGTTTTATTCTGAAAAACCGGAAGTTCACTAACTGTTAACTTGACACTTTTATTCTGAAAATTCGTCACTTCCCGTTAGCATTAGCATCTGACAAATGCTACGGTTTTAAACCATGATAGAAGGTGAAATGACATGTGATGTTCTAAACTGTTCACACTGGGATTAGCACTCATTTATTGGTGCTGAATAAATGTGTAGCAGGGATGTTTAAATACCACAGACACCAGAATGAAGTAATTTAGCAACAGAAAAGGCACCACATGCATTGGACCCGCCCCCCGATGACGCCGGCCAATAGGAGAAGACCTCAGAAGACAATAGGGAAGCGAAGCGAGGAAGCAGCTCTCTTGGGACCCCGGACTGGACTGAGCAGAGAGATGGGGAGAGTGGCTCCATGCAATTTCATTTGTACACCACTGCATCTTTTGTTTAATTAAATGCTGTTAACTTTTATAAGCTTCCCTTGACTCTTTTCAGTCTCTCCTGCCTTCAGGGTTTGAAATCGCTCACAATTTGGCGTCCCTGGGTGGACCCTGGAGCAGGGTAGAGCTGGAATAGAGGGGAAGGCTGCAAGTTAACTAGCATCACACCAGGCTGCAGACAAAGGAGTGTGTTGGCTGGGCCAAAACAAAAGGTGAGGCGGTTACCTGTTTAATTAAAAAACTGTATAGTAAAATAACTTACATTAGGTGCAGGCATTGGTAGTGGTGTGGAGATTGTAGATAGTCTTTTTATTGTCTCTGTTAATCTTCGGCGCCGTCCGAATAATGTGACAGTGTTAAAGATCTCTGGGGAGGTACTAGACTTGATCTGTTTTACACTGGACTGGGTCCATTAGTGTTGGTCTATATGTTTGAGTTAAACCGGTGTAGTCTGGTTTAATAAAGTATATTTTTGTGCGATGTTCTAAGCTGAAAAGATTGTGTACAACATTGGTATGACATCAGCTTTTAAGGTCAGCATCTATAGAATTTAGAGCCAAGATAAATGAGGATTGTGTTGTTTTGTATTGTCAAGCAGTGTGGTTTTTTTTGTTGAGTACTCCCATTGTTCCCCTTCCCCCAGTCACATGAGGTTACTGCTAAGCTAGTTAACTAGCCAGTTAGCAATACTAGGTGGTGATAGTTTGAGTAAAGAACTGGTAACTACTGATTTTAAATACACAGGGATGGTGTAGATGAACATTGGGAGTAGATGGAGTTGTTTAGTTTTCCATGCTTTTCAAAGAAAGTAATTTGAACTTTAAATTGTTTGGGGGAAATAAACAGGAAGTAGGTTTATGTACCCGGAAGTGCAAGTTGATAAAGTTGGGAGGAGTTAAAAATAAAACAGCTCCCCTAGTGGACATAATAAGTATTACAGTTCATACATTTTTCACCACCAGATAAAGATGACATGTGGTTTCTTTGGATTGAAGTATTGTAGTTAACTCATTTTATGACATTTGCATAATTTCATAAACTTGAGTACACACTGTACACGGTTTATTTGGATTTGCACCATATTCCTATTTTCATATTACTTAGTCAAAACCATACACTGTTCATTTTTATTTATTTATTCAGATTTAAAAAATGTGCATAATTTCAAAATATTAATTTTATTTGTCTAATTTTGATTTTGATTTTCCAATTTCGGTTTTACAACATTTTAATTTATTTTTGAAAAAAAAAGTAAAAAAAAAAAAGATTTTAAAGTTAAGCTCAGGTGACATAGGATATCTTTATAAAGAATACAAAGGTACTATTCAGAGGATTAGTTTTTTCATCTTTGATAACTTAATGATATAATCCAAGTATTTAAACATGTCGCCAAAAGACACCAAGTTGAGACCATTCGCAGAGCCAGGCTCAA
This sequence comes from Gobionotothen gibberifrons, assembly GCA_943591055.1. NCBI lineage: Eukaryota > Metazoa > Chordata > Actinopteri > Perciformes > Nototheniidae > Gobionotothen > Gobionotothen gibberifrons. The sequence goes on from CALSBZ010022513.1 coordinate 8,658, forward strand.
CTGCAGATATCAAGGAAAGGGTAAAAATCAGATCCGATGCTACAACAGTTCCAAAAAGTAGACAGAAGACATGGAATCACATAGAGAAACTGTGGGGACAATGGCAAACGAGAGGGCTGTTTCCAGCGGATGATCAACCTGGACCAACTGAAGCCCATAGAAAAGCTGTAGTTGAACATGAGTGTGCTGAATACCTACAACAGGAAAAAGCATGGATCAAAGCCGGACGACCCTCTTGGTATGGACCTGAACAAATTGCTATGAACAGAGCTGAAAAAAGAAAAAGTAGGGTTGCAAGTCTGGTATTCCATCTGGAAGATGCCAGCCAAGGATTGACAATAGAAGCAGAAATGACAGGAGAAGAGGCTACAGTTATCCAAACTCCAAAGCAGTATCCAAGCCTGACCGAGTCTCCTCCCGACATATCAGAGAACAACCCTTCTCACCAAGCTTCAATTCAAGCCCCAAATGTGAAAGAATTAGAGTATGAGGTAAGAATCCTATCCAGTGTCAACCAGCTGAAGGAGGAACTCGACAGAAAAATGGAGGAGTTCAACAGAAGAATGGAAGAGGAGCTCAACAGAAGAATGGAAGCAGAGCTCAACAGAAGAATGGAAGAACTCGGCAAAATAATGGAAGCAGAATTCAGAGGAATGGAAGAAAGACGGAAGGCAGATCAAGCAAAAAATGACATTATTGAAGAAAGACGGAAGGCAGTTGAAGCCCATAATGACATTATTGCAGAAAGACAAAGGGAGGAAGATAAGTACCAACAACTTCTGGCGGAAAGACGACAAGAAGATGTAATATTCCAGGAGATGAAGGCAGATAGAGAAAGGAGAGAACAAGAAGAACGAAGAACTCAAAGAAAACGCCGAACAAATTACTCTCCTGACTATTCCAAAGGACAGGGAGATGAAGATGACGACGGCAGCACACAGTCTGAAACCAGTAGCCCCAAAACTAAAAGAACCAAGAACGGTGCACATACCTCCATGCCATTGATAGCGGCTGGAAAAGGTGGATTTCAATACCAACCATGGACTCACAGGGACATGGAATCATTAGTGGCAAAACTACCTCCACTCACGAAAGGAGGTCAGAAGTGGGTGACTGAACTGGAGAAATACACAGTCCAAGATCACCTATGCTTGGGAGACATGAGGGCCCTGCTTGGACGGATAGAAGGAAGACTAGAGGCAATAGCAGTGGATTCCGAGGCCAATTGCACACACGACCCAGATGACACTTCATTCAACTACATCAGGTCGAATTATTGGGCTGCTATTCGTCACATCTACCCGACAACACGCAGTTTACATGCCCTCACCGGCCTGAGGAAAGGCACGGAGGAAGACATGGATGCATTCTTGAAGAGATGTGAAGAAGTGTGGGAGACTTGCACAGGTCAACGACATGATCTTTCTCCATCAGTTGAAATGTTGTGGAAGAACGCGGTCATAAAAGCGCTTCCCCCAGCAGTGCAATTACGCCTGGAAGAAGTGGTGGGATTGGACGATAGAACCGCTGAACAATGGAGACAACATCTTATACACCACGATCAAAGATACCAGGCTACGAGGACGGGACTTGATGAAGAAGATAAGATTCTAGCAAGGAGACTCTTGAAGATGCGGGTGGCAGAAAGAGATACCGAAGCTAATGGAAACAAGAAAATGTCAAATCAGATGGTGATACAAACAGAGAACGCAGAGCAGACGCCGCCAACAGTTCAAACACAGATGGTGCCGGTAAATCAAATGCAGAACCAACAAAGCGGAGGAGGAAGTGTATGTCCACAAAACCAAGTTCAGCAGACACCTGTGTATCTTCCTATGCAAGTACAGCCACAAGCACTGCAGTATATTCCCACACAATTCCAGCAACAGCAAATACCTAAGTATCTTCCTACCCAAGTACAGTCGCAGGCTCAGGTATACACTCCCATACAGCATCAACAAAAGGGACAATGGAGAGGAAAGCAACGCTCAAGAGGAAGAAGGGATGATGGCTGCTTCATATGTGGTGATTGTAGACATTTGGCCAGAGATTGCCCCACTCAGCAATATCCACCACAAGGTATCACCTCACAATACAGAGGAGAACCAGTGTTAGATATGAGAAAAATTGAGGCGGAAGCATATGCCAGGGCCATGACGAATATTTCTGTTGGACCAGGGGATTGGGTAAATGTAAAAATCCACAAGATTAACTTGTTGCAACCTGTATGGAGTGGACCATGGGAAGTTGTAGAACGCACTGCAGATGCACTCAGGATTAAAGTTAAAAAAGGAACATGTTGGCACCCACTTACACAGTGTGTAGCCGTACCGCCACATTTCCAGAAACGACACGGCAGTTAGAACTGATTTTGGAAAACTGGTACAAAACAATAAGGAATCGAACATTTTTAGGAACTACAGCATAGGAGATGAGTAAACTCAAGAATCTGTAGTGTAAATACATTGAGAAACACATTTTTACACTCAAACTGTTTGCATATCATAGACAAGGAATTTAGAATATAAATAAATGTTCACCAAAAGTAATAAGTATAACGGAAAGTAGACATAGGCCTACACTTGAGTACACTTACATTACTGTGATCTGATTGTGGTGTGCTCTGCAGGTTTACTATTGAGCTAAGTAATAGTGGGATTTAAAGTGTGGAGATGTTCTTTCGTAGTGTGTGGAATATGTGATGCTTGAAACATGTAGGTATTATGTTGGGTAAATATGTAGCAATGGTTGGAGTAATTCTTGGAAGGAGTTTGTGTAATATCATTAGTAGACGTGAATTGTGTTGTTTCAATGGCATTTAACAACTAAGACAGATAGTATGATGTGGAAAGGGTTGGATTTATTTAACCTCAGTGTGCTAGACTTTCTATAGGTAATGCGTTCCGAGACCTGGACTCCCCCTCTGCGTCAGAAGAGCTACGACCCCGACCCTCCAAGCAGACAAAAAACCTAACCCAACAGGAGACTCCTCCTTCTCCATCGGACAGACACAAAGCTGAAACAACAACAAGACTGCATCCAGAACGGCAGCCAAAACTATCCAAAACCAAACTTTATGCTGACATACAGAGAGATACTCTCAAGAGCAAAGTGTGAGACGCGAGAGCAGAATCCGCCCTCCATGAAAGCAGCAAAGAGACTGAAAAGGGGGACAGGAAATGCAAAGCAGTGCAAGAACAGTGGCAAGATGGAGGCTGCAGATGTAACTGGGCCAAAGGCTGCCTAAAAGAGTTACAGCGGATGGATTCAAGAGCTGATGGACTGAAGAGAAGACAGAATCAGAGGAGTTGGCATGGTCGATTAGAAGTGAGGAGGCCGGGGTCACGGTTTGAGAAAACCAGAGGAGGAGAAAAGGAAAACGGGAATGAGTGAGTTTACACATAAACACACTTATTCACAAAACGCACATAAAAGAGACCATATTTAAAGAACTTGAATAGACTAGATACATACGTAAAGACAGAAAGATTTATTAATCTCCAATTAATCCATTGGTAAATGAAAATAGCAGTAAAGAGGAAACTATTAAAGTAAAATGAGAAAACACACTGAGGGATAAAGGGGGAGACATGATGGAAAATTCACTCCACTTTAAGCAGTGGGTGTTTTGGAGTTAGGAGTACAGAGTAGAACCATATTCTTCATCATGTTAACGAATTATTCTTTTAGAGATTTGTATTCATGTGTGAATACAGTAGTGAGCTCATTTGGAACAATATTGAACACCATTAAAATGATAGTTTTAGGAACCACCTAATAAGACAAATCTTTATTTATATAGCTAATGTTGACGGAAGAGCTAGTGCCAAGCCAAATATAGAACCAAAGTATTGATTTCACCATTGTAGCATAGTTATTACCATAGGAGGGCTTTAAGATGGAAATATGAAATGACTTCTGTTTTTAAATCCTTGGTAAAGGAGGGAGTAATTGTTGCATGTTCGGACACCCAGGGTTCCACACACTGCTAAAGAGTTTAACATTGTTTTTTGAGTAGACCAGAATTGAAGATAAATGAGTATAATGAGCTATGAAATGCAGAGCTACACAGATCCTAGTAATGGTTTGACTCAAGATAATAGTTATGTACATACGTTTCTGAATTAGATCTATTAGACATTGTAATACTAATTAGGAGTAAATGAATTACAGTAGTAGTAGTACTATAAGGAAGTGAGTTTTTTACCAAGTTTCAGGAAAAATGAAAAGTTAGAACCAATCTTGAAAATCATAGTTGAAATCGTGAATGAATAAGGAATGGCGCTCCACATATGTCATATTTTTGTAGATAAAGGGTACCCGCCTATGCTGAAATACCTCTGAAAAGACTCTGCAGAGCAAGACATGGCCAATAGACTGAGACAAAATGACCTTTGACCCTGACTGACAGTGTGACAAAAGCACTGTCAATGACTGACTCTGGGGTGTATCTGACCAGACCTGACTTGACAACCAGAAAGTGTGAGTGTGGATGTATGCCGGCATGTGTTCAGTTTTAACTGCATGATTCTAAAACAATAACTAACCAAGGAGGGTTGGGACTAACATATTATTTTGGAGCTCCAAGGGAAACAAGAGGTTTCCTAAAATTCCATAAAAAGGGGAAACCGCACATGTGACCCGTTTCCAATCTACATGATGATATTTTACTCCCACAGGAGTTGGCGATTTGCAAATGTAAAACTCAAACTAAAATCAGAAGATTCTGTTTCTTTTAGGACTGAAGGACAGAGAGAAACATTTATTTTCACTGTAGTGTTTACTTTGGAAATGACAATAATGGATGTCAAATTGTAAATGTTCGCTATGTCCCTAACCAATATTTACCTGAAAGTTGTTTCCCCTTCCCATTACAGGATTTTGTTACACATGAGTTCATGTGTAAAAAGGGGGGAATGTGTATAATGTATAAATGTCAACATGGCTATAAAATTCACAATTTAAATTTTTCTTTTAAGGATGGAAAGAAACTTTTCGCCCCAACCCAGATGTTCAAACTGAGCATTGAACATAGTTTTAGAATTAACCTGCTCCATATCTTGGGATAATATACTGTTTGGTGAATGTTGACATGTTTCTAAATATTGATTGAGTTATAACAGGTAACACAGATGCAGAATCAGTGGCCAAGGGGCTACTGTAAGAGATGTAATTCCAGAATGGAATACCGAAGAAGTTGACCTGTGATAATGAAACAATTTTGTAATATTTCAACAGATATTAAAGTACCTGAGGTTTGAAATGTAGAAAGAACATATTACAGTTAAGCTAAAACATGGTAATGTAATGAGACGGGATTTAATTTAGACAGCATCTTGTAACTAGCCTGGTAAAAGAAGTAAAAGCCATAGACTTGATCGTTTAGGTCATTATGGGGATATACATTTGATTTAAATTCATAATAGAAAGACATTTGATGACAGTATGTTGGATTTCTGTATTCATTTTTCAGCTTGATAATAGAAAGGTAGAAGCAGTATTGCCAGGTGCAATCGATGGGATTTCTGCACACGATCCAAGCAGAGAATGACGTACCTTACAGGACAGACACACTCAGGAAATCATTCACTCTGACATCATCATGACTTGAGTTGTTTTTTAATCATAATGAAATTGTATTACATAACGTTAGTGTGTTTTTACCACAAACAGGAATAGTTAATTGTTATATTAGATTTCAGAAAGATTACGTTTTATTTTCACCATGGAGATGTTTTTTGTTTTGTAACATATGCCAAGTAGTAAGATTCAAGTATCAGCAGGTTCTGAATTATTATTCCTCTGTCCCACAACCAACAAGAATGTGGATGGGGAGAGCTATATCTACTAGAACCAGCAGAGATTCGTAAATTGCACCAGAGACACAGTCATCCTTTTAGGATGACACAAACATTTAGATAAAAACAGACCGATAGAATGGCGCTAGACTTGTTTAAATAAAGAGTAATATTTACTTATTTTTATATAGTTTAATCCTTCTTATACTTTATAAAAGAACAAGTGCCTTTACACCAGATACAATATGAAGATGATTTATGATGTGAAAGGAGGGAGAAAGAAGTGTTCCAATCCATGCTGCTATTTTTAGGAATGATATTGAATGTTGACACTAGAAGTTATGCACAAGGGAAGACTTTTATGTTTGAACCCACCATCAGTAGTATTTTTGTATTTTATAAAGTTGAGGTTATTGAACCATTCCATTTTGATAGTATGATTTTGACAAGAGTTATGTACTATGTAAAGTTCAGATGAAGAACTCATTGATTTCAGTATTATGTACACACCTTTTAAGGTGTGTAAGGAGGGACTGTTAGTAAATTTAAAATCAATGGTGATAAGGTGTAATTTGAATTAA
>CALSBZ010022701.1:0-10245 GCA_943591055.1 Gobionotothen gibberifrons
CAAACAAACAAAAGAGGCATTCCATATTTCATGAGCAACCATTGGAAAATACAGTGAAAACGCGTGAGGCTGGAAAACAACAGAGAAGAAATCCACATTATCATAATGACTTGGACAGCTCGACGTTCGGGGCTACAAGAGGAAATATTACTTTTTTAAACTTTTAACAGCACTAGACACAAAATACAGGTGTATCTGATGTGGGCTGGAGGACATGCACATATTCTATTATTAGCTCAAGTAAATATGTCCCTATCACACACCAGAATTCATTGGAGTGTAAGTCTCAATGCACTTAAATATTATGAACCAATCAGCAAAATGATCCAACTCGTGGTCACTCACATGCACGGCTCACTTTTTAAAGAGGCCCTATTTATGCTTTATGGGGGTTTCCCTTTCCTGTAGTGCAGGGATGGGCAAATGGCAGTCCTCTTTTTTCGGCCCTCAGATCAATTTTGAAACAACGTAATTAATAAAAAAAGTAAAACATATTTGTTTTACTTTTAGTACTGATACCGTCCACTAGACTCCTAGTTACGTCGCGAGCTGCGTACACGATGGCATCTTAATGGTTAATCTCAATGCACACGCATCTTCCGTGCTTTCCAATAGTTTAAAAATAGTTGTATTCCACTGTTAAATAACATGTTCAATACAAACATGTCACTTATAAATATTAAATAACATTTCTGTGAACTGATATTTGTTTAGTTTATTTAGAGGAAGTTCCCTGAAAGATTGAAAAATGTCAATGAAGATGTCAGACTTAGTATATGTGTTAATAATTACATACAATACATGGAATTTGTGTGTGTTCCAAGTGTATCCGCGGCCCCCTGATGGCCAGTACATCAATGATGTGGCCCCCACCACCATCCAAGTTGCCCATCCCTTTCCTGTAGTGTGTTATTTAGCTTTTGGTGCATGTAAATGGTCTGCAAAGGCTAAAATCACAAAGTTCCCTCCAGAGGGAGTTTCTCTCCCAAACACTCCACCCATAGCTGAAACGCCTCCATTGGACTCCGTTTGCTTCTGTAACATAGTGACATCATTGTGTAACACTCACGCTTCGATTGGCTAAGGGGCGGGACATCTCTACAAGGTAACCCAATCACAACAGAGCCGGCCAGGTAACCAATCCGAACAGACTGGGCTCTAAAAACAGTTTTGAACATCAAAGGATGTAAACATGTCACAGTAGAGCAGGGGTCGGCAAGTAAGTTTGACCTTGGGCCAATTTTTGTCTGTCCCGTGTTAAAAGCCAGGGCTATTATCTGTATTTGAACAGACTTATCTTTTAAATTGCTTCTTGTTTTGCGCCGTCCCGTTCAAATTAAATCGCCGACAATCACTTTTCCATGCTCGCGCCAGGGAGGGGTTACAAGGCTCGCGTCTTGTGCTGCATTCCCTTGCACTCGGACATTAGGGATTTTCTCTCATAAATGTCCGATGAGCCACAAACTTTGCTTTCAAAACAAAGATGCCAACTGGGGTGGCAGCTGGGGTGGCAGCATATGCACTGCCACCCCTCGCCCACCTTGATCAAGCGGCTTCTCCGATTTAGTTGTCAATGTTTTGATATCCTAAGTGAACATTACATTTGAATGATTTAGTGAGCTGGTGTTATTTTTTTCACACCACAAACCGCATGTTGGCTATTTCAGCACCACGCGCTGTCCACCTACTTATTGATCCACTATCAGCGTCAGTGCACCCCGCTGCCAGATTGTGCCTGTGCTGTGTGTCATTCACTCTCAACATGGATACAAGTACAATAAGCATTCTTCAGGTGTAGGTAGATTCTCTATTCGGACATTATAGCCTATATGTGCGACTGTCGGTCCGATATTGAAAAATCTTAAAAATAACATTTTCTTTTTTATTCTCAAAATAATTTTCCTGGCCGAATATTATTTCCGGCGGGCCACCGATGGCCCGTGGGCCGCCTGTTGCCGACCCATACAGTAGAGGCACAAAATACAAATATTAACTCTGACAATGAGCATAAAGAGCCCCTTTAAGCTAAAGAAGCATTGTTGCCAATTTAGTAGCTACATTACAGAACGATTCCAATAACTACAGTAGCTTTATATCCAAGAAGAAAATAGCAACAACTCTACATTTTAACTTCTACATACTGTTAGGTTTTTTATATTGTTGTTAACAGGGGTTAAATTGGGATTTGACATGTGGGGACGCTGTGTTTTTTTGGGGGTGGGGATGCGGGCTATATATGAGGCCCAATGCTAAAGCAACTACTCCTGTATCAGATGCACTTTGATGCCACCAATCGAGAAAGTAAACATAGAAAGAATGTCAAATAGACCGTCTTTTTATTAGTATTATTTAACTGGAATGAATTTGCATTTGAAATTATTCATATATATATACAAACATTTTTCACAAATTACAGACCTTCAAATTGCCATGTTAAGTCAACATTTCTCTGCACACTTACTCAAGAACATTTAAAAACAAGTATACGAGTACAGAGACATTACCCTATCTGAATTGATTGAGGAATGAAAGTCCACATCAATATAAGCAGTTCAACAGCATTACTGTATGTACGACCAGCTACTTGATCAAATTCATCACAAAAAAACACCTTGCTGCTCTGCCTCACATGCGGTTTTGTAGAACAGACCACTGTCTGGGTTCCTGCTCCTGGTTTTAAAAATATCTAGCTGTCTTTTTATCAGATTTACTGATTGAGACAGTCTAATGCAGGTGTCTCAGACTCCAGGCCCGCATTACCTGCATTAGCCCCGGCCCAATTGAACCCCTGGTTGTTAATATTGATTTAATAAGATTGAATATCATTATTGAGAGCTCCTTCAATAGAAGAGACTTTTTCCGCCAAATCTATCTGTACCAAATGGTCGATAACTTGACTTGTCTCTCACTTCATTGTTGACAAATGATTGTTAAAAATGTACAAGTTAAAACACACAGAGACAATAAAAAGCCAATTTCTTTAAATATCGTGTGACAGATTATGGTTCATCGTAGAGTTGGGATCTCATTTTGGAGATAGGAAAAGGTTACGACAATTCTTGATGTCTACTATGGCTATGTTTCTGTTGCCTCATATAACACAAACTGGTAAATCTTCAGAATATCAACAAACAATTAAAAAGGAAATTGACAAACGATACTACAAAGGAAAATGAAGGGAACACACCTCAAAATGGGGCCCTAAAGTTGTTTGTTGTGTTGCAGCTGAAGAATCATCTGTTTTTAGCAGAGCTGGTTATTTTGAGCAGTAAGGGATGAGGAAAGTCAGTGCTGACCCGGGGAAACCCACCCACTGCTTAAGGCACTCAATTAAATTTGTATGATCAACTGTGTCAAAAACCGCACTTAGGTCTAAAAGGATTAAGACCGAGCAATCTCCTGCATCTGCTGTAGCAAGGAGGTTGCTTGTTACTTTCACTTTCATTTAACTACATAGCATCCTAGAACATGATTCAAATGGGAAACAAATGTAATAAAAGAATGTTGTACAAAGATATAATGAGTTTGGCAGAGGCCGAAACCCATTCAAATGGATGCAGGTTTCTCCATTGATGCTTGATGATTCTATTAACATACTGCTGTGAGGACAAACGTTGCTTTCAATGGATGCCAACGTGAAATGAACAATGCTGAACATGCATCATAATCATCACAAAAGGCCAAGTGTAAAAGCACCTTATTTTGTCTCAATGCATTGTATGAACGGGATGAATTCAAATGGAAACACCGGTGGAGAAAGTTGGCATGAAAGCGTGTCTTTTATTTAAAAGGGAGAGGGCTACATCACCATGAATATTTCAGTCTAAGCTCAACTTTGCTCCGCACAGAGCAGCACCCACGCATATACGTCAAACACACACAAATACGCTGAGACACACACACACACACACACACACACACACACACACACACACACACACTCAAACACAGACACACACACACACACACACACACACACACACACACACACACACACACACACACACACACACACCAACACCCATAAGTCAAATTGTTAACTCACAGGTCAAAGCGTAGATTCTGCCTCTCCTCAAAGAAATAGTCCAGGATGAATTTGCGGACAAAGTCTGGGTTCAGGGTGTTGTCTATGACTTCTGTTCGGCCAAACTAGAAGAGAGAGGAGACCTTTTGGTTAATGGCTGCAGCACGCATTCAACAAACGACACAGCAGGAGACACAGTGACCAGAACACCCCCCCTTCATGTATAATGTTGTATAATACAGTTCTAGTTAGTGTAATACATACTGAATGTGGACAATGGACTGGATCACAAATGTTATAGTAGCTTTTTCATTTTCTATTTTGCCATTTTGTTTTCTGCCTGGTACAGATGAAGCACTTAATTTCGGACTCCAGCTTACCTGTTCCGGCCTACGACCAGTTTCGAGGAAGGTCAAGCCTCCCACTATTTTCCAAGAGGGCGTTGCCAGATTTTCAATTTCAGGTTTTCAATGATCCATTGCAGCTGGCTTCATTATAATTACATTTATTTATAACGGGGGCGGTCTCAAGTCAAGCTGGAGGCTTTCCCTTGAGCGAGGGCAGACCACTTACCAATCACTGCCCTCGCGTTTCAAACTGTCCGAAATTAAGTGCTTCATCTGTAATCATATCATATATTTTTACAATGTTACGTAATGTTTGTTGATCAGTCAATTCCCCTGAGACAAATGTGTTTTGTGATATTGGACATTAAATAACATTTGATTTGAATTATACCGCTGTTCACGCAACATTGTTTAAAAAACACTTAACAACGTGACAATATTCTATATATTGGAAGCTAAATGTCCAAAAAGTGTCTAAGAGTCGCTTGAAGCTAACAATAAACACTGGTTTCTCATTTCATTCAATTTAGTGATGAGTCTGAGATGTAGAAGGTAAACGATATGGCCTTTCCCAACCCTTAGATGCATAAGTGGGTCTTTTTGGACCCGGTGAGGTGGTTTTCTTGATGTGTCTTTGTAATTGAGGAGCTCTTTTCCAAAACGCTATATATCCATTTTAATAGTTGTCAGGAAAATGACATTTTTTACCTAGACCCACACATTTTGTTAATATTAAATTGATATATATATATATAGGATATATAGCGATTTGGCATGAAACGTTGATAGAGCAGTGAATAGGTTCAGTACACAGCAAAAATGGCACAACAAACTCAATTTTCAATTTGGCTTTTATAGCGTTTTGGAAAAGAGCTCCTCAATTACATTTTTTTATCATTTCATATTCCAGCTATTCCTCGAAAAACATGTTTTGGATATCGTGCCATTCACATTTAAACATTTTTATACATTTTAAGAAATTGTACTTTTTGTATTTCTACCCCAAGTGGGTCAAAAATGACCCGCATGCATTGTCTATGGGATCCTCTGGGAACCTTTGATTCTTATCACCTGTTGCTGTCAGGAATACATTCACTGTAGACCACACAGACTACATCACAAGTGACACCTCTCAGGAAGATTATTTTACACAGCAAGATCTGATACCTGTCAGTATATTAATAATGATAATAATAATAATAATTTATATTTTTATAGGGCTTTTCAAGGACTCAAAATCGCTTTCCAATATAAGGGAAGGTTAGGGTGGGGGGTATAGGACTATCAAACTTGATCAACCGGCATGGATTTATGAGGGGGGGGGGGGCTATGAGTAGACAAGAGGAGAAGAGATGAGTTTTGAAAAGGGACTGGAATACTGTGAGGGTCTCAGAATAGCGGAGATCTTTGCATCGATATGTTCAAAAAGTTTTTTTTCTAAATGTAAAATAAATGTCTAAAATTATAAATAGTGAAAAATTAAATATAAAATGTTTCTAGTGTGAACCAAAATATAATACTAAATATTATACAAGTGATTTTTCTTAACCAAAAACACATATCATTCTAATACGGGTCATTTTAGACCCACTTATGGAAGAGTGTCGGGTCCAGTCACTCGGGCATCTAAGGGTTAAGGCCAAACTTTTGTGGCCTCTTTAGTATAACTGTTTTTTCTCTCCATCCGGACTCCTTCCAATGTTTTTCTTACCTATACATTTCCGTTAAAGCTTCAATATGTTTTTTATTGTGGTCAAACTACTATTATGGGTTGTAATAGTCATGCTCATAACTCATTAAGTTAGTTTAACTGTTTTAATTTCAGTGACTGATGCTAAACGTAAAATCAGGACAATGGGTAAGAAAATGAACCAATGGAAACACTGGTCATATAGAGAGACCTAGGAACTTTTCTAAGATCACTTCCTCTCGTTCATTATGGCATGTTTTGCTAATTAAACCAATGCTTGTGACCCTGTAGCACTCACAAACAAATCTGCACTTTGCAAGCGTCAATTATTTTTGCATGTCAAGCAATTGGTTGCAATATGCATGTAAGCAGTGCTTACAAATCACTTTTGTGAAACAGGCTCCTGATCTGAGACCCGAGGGTAATTAGACCTGTTCTAAAATGCAATCATCCCAAACAGAAAGAGAACAACATACATTTCATCTGGACTACTAAGGGCCCGAGTTTCATTTAATGGGAAATAAGAAGACCCGAAAAGAATATGCTTAATCTATTTTTGCTACACAAACATTTTAATACGAATGCCCAAAGGAAGCATTTTCATTAAACATTACTAATACGTGCAGACAAAAAGCCTGCATGTTATTTGTTCAGCATAAAAGAAGTAGTCAACTTTATTGTCAGTCTCAAAATATGTTTGTACACACAGAAAGACCGAAATAATGTTTCCCACAGTCCAGAGGTATACAAAAAACACACATTAAAATACAAGAACACTCAATATTGACAAAAAAAAACACAAAGTAACCGTTTACTTTTTTGAAAAAAAAATAGGGAGAAGGGGTCGGATTAAATAAGTGTAAACTTCTTCCGACCCCTTTTCGGACGTGTAATTAGCTAAAGCTTTGTTGTTTATTGATATTAGTCAATGATAGTACAGATTATTCAATTATTAATTAACTATTTCGTTTTGTTATTGCATTCATTTGTATAGTACTGTATCATGTCTGTATCACCTTTTGTGTCATTTGTATTTTCTTTGGTTATACACGCTCGAAAAATGTAGACACCAACACTTTTGAAAAATGAACCTTTTATTTTATAATTTTTTTTAATGTATTTAGGAAAAACAGATAATAAACCATCAAAAAAAGTGATTTGCCCAGCTAGGCATCAAATGTATATTTTCCAATGAAGAATTACCCCTGTTACTCTAATTATAGTAACAGGGTTGAAAGTAACAGGGTTGAAAATCAATGCTAATTTGAGCTTTAACCTCAGGAATTATTGCTGGATGTAGCATGTGATGCTACTTTCAAGGCAAGGACAAACTTGGATATCTAATGCAAGAAAGATGAATATGCTTTATTCTGATAATATGAGTAACAGGGTTGAGTGGGTCAGAGTGCCACACTCTTTTAAGACTGAAAAGATTGTAAAAATATGAAAAATAAAAGAGAGGACTTAGTTGTGGTCTACCCATGGCACTAGCACATGGCTTGCTGATGTCACTTCCACTGTGTCATCTGACTTACAGTTTTTTCACTTGCTCTGCCAATCTAAAAAGGTTTGGGTAACAGGGTTGAACGCATGTTGAGGGACACACCTTCTGTGCAAAATTACTGTTATTTAAAATATGTTTATAATTTAACAAATTGATTTTACCATTACAAGAGACATATATCAATAGAATAATACCAAAACAAGTAAATAAAATCCCTATTTTAAATGTTATATTTGACATGCAAGTTGGTCACCAAGAAGCGGGGACAAGAGAAAAATGCCATTTTAGGGGATGTTCCAGAGCTATTTGATAATTTAAATAATATTTTGAAACCACTTTTTCTACAACTTTATATACATTTTGCCTCAAGACAAGTATGTTTAACACAACCCGTGCATGTTTTAGCATTTTGGGCATGGATTATTAGATTTTTTTATATGGGGAATTCTGGAATGACCCATATATAAAAAAGGATAACAAAACAAGAGGGAAAGGAAAAAGAAGGATACTTGGCATGAACTTATAACTTGACAGATAATGTAAGCTGGGTCACCGCCAACAGAAACTTGCTGAAAGGCTGCCATTAGAGATACTTTGAAGCTTTCACCGGTTATAAATTATTCCCCCACCACCTTTGCCCCTGTACTCACCTCTCTCCATTCCCTGTTGGCTATTCCTTGGGTGTACAGCACGCAAACTGTTGGATTAGAAACAGAAGAAAGAAACAAAGAGAGGGTTAGATTGATTGAAGAGTGCAAGCATGGCAGAGAAGTCAGCTGAGAGCGTGTTCTTTCCCCGGACCTCAACATTAGAGGAAAACGTCCTAATTAAATGTCACTAGAACTTTGCCTTGCAGCGTGATGGTATTTCAGAGAGGGGGAGGGAGGGGGAGGATGATGATGGGGCGGGTGAGTGTTTGTGTGGGTGGAGGAAGTCCTCCTTATTGACATTCCAGCGTCTCCATCCGATGAAGTCTCAAGAGTGTTTTTTGATTACGAACCACTAGTGGAAACACAGCGAGGCAATCAGCTGGCACTAAATTGACATTTCATTTGCATTTCGAGCAGCCGTCACTGTATTCACACACACACCCGTCACATGGCAGCGACTCACTACTCTGAAAAGCCCCCGGGACCAGACACTTGGAAATCTGTTTTAACTGGTGAAATGTTTTAAATATGCAACAGTGAATGGTCGAATGGTCTTAATAGAGTAATACAACCACACATTTCTTTGCATGCACATCTACAGAATACAAGTTTGCAGTATGTATTGTTCCTCTCTCTCGCAAAAAGATATCCTGACTTCAAACAGATAACCTGATACAATAAATAAAAGGTGATATATGTTTGTTCTGGTTTGGTTTAGGGGGTAAACTAGATAATGGAGCCTGGTCAATATTCCCATAAACACTTGATCCAAAAAGCCTTTATCAATGATCTAAACTACATTAGATTTGAGTTGAAAAGGTAATACGTATGCCATTAAAGTAAAAAATGACCTGATTAAAGGGCACCTATCATGCTATTTTTAGGCAATAGCATAGGTCTCAGATATATATAAATATATAAAAAACATGTCTATGAAGTGTTTTGGTCAAAATACCAAACAGATCACCCATTCTAGCCATGCCTCATATCCCTCTATTTCACTTCCTGTTTCAAAAGTGCTGATTTGGGGTGTATAGCTTAAGAAATGCGGGACCCGGCAGCTACTGTCTAAACTAAATACTGCCGTGATGAAACGCCATATCATGGATTATCAAGGATTCTTTCTGAAACAGTTTGGAGCTCAAAGGCTTTCTCTCTTGCCGGTTATACCACAAGGTGAGTTCCTTTTTATTTCCTGCTTCTTCACACACATGCTCTCCAGTACAGGTTAGCTCTGAGTGTTAGCCATGCTAATGTAAACATGCACCGACCATATTACGTCCAAAACAGTCGGGCATTGTTTCTGATAGCAACGTTTCTGATTGGGCCGTGGGTCCACATTTCAGATATTACGTCATATCGGACGCAAATCTGGATCAGCTCCGTTGTAGCCCCGTTTTTAGAGATTTGGGTACGGAGGAAAAGAGAGAGGGTTTTGTTTTCTGACGCTGCGTGAGTTCCCCGACACACCGGGGACACATGTTTATGTATAAAAGACATCAAAAAGTGCTTTTTGCATGATAGGTCCCCTTTAAGTTCAATTGTATTTTGAAACTAGATAATAATAACTCACATGACATTAAACAACAAAAAAATAGTAACGAGTTTATAAACTGAGAAACCTCAAACTGCTAATGTGTAGTTAGTTGCCGTGTTCTGACTCGCATCATAAGCACGGCAGAGCAGCACTTTTTCAACTCATTCCACCTGAGTAACTAACTGAGGTAGCTAACTCTAAAAACGCCACAACAACAACAACCTCTGACTGTCCTTGTCCCATCTGGTCGCACGACAGCACGAGAAAAGAAAAGGACGAAAACAACAGACATGAGCCTGGTAGCTCGTGTTGAGTGCTAAGTAACCACTAGGAGGGTCTGCTTGGATGTAAGACCCTCCATGGGGACCTTCAGTGCGCTACTGTAGCTCAGTGCTTACAGACACTGTTCTATAAGAAGTTAAAGGTCACATAGTGTGCAAAATCCACTTCTTCATGTCTCTTCTACATCAACATGTGTCCCCTCTTCTTCATG
>CALSBZ010022998.1:0-11698 GCA_943591055.1 Gobionotothen gibberifrons
CCAGTAAAGAAAGACAGTCAGTGGTAAACCATCAGAGTCTCAGCATGGAAGTCTCTCACACTTTGATCTGCTTCTTCTTCCTCTTCTGTGAGTACTTCTCTTTATTTTCATGTTAGTTATTTATTTATTTATTTATTTTTCTGTTATTAAGTTAATGCAAGGCTCCAGCAGTACGAGATATTCAAATATTCCAAAATTAGACTTTTTAGTACCATGCAACCAATGAAGGATGCTTCACTTCCTCAAACTAACTGTGCATCATCATTAAACCCAGTTATTATATGCTTACTGAATTAGTCACATTTAGTCATTACGACAGTTTAAAAAAAAAAAAATACAGTATATGATTGTTTTCATAATCATTTAATCTGCAAAATATTTTCTTGATTCATTTATTAATCTTTTGATTTGTATTCTTACTATATACATGCTGCTAATGTTATTTTAACATTTTATCATATTTGTATCTTATTGTATCTTTTAAACATTTATAACTCGCGTACGGCTTGGAACAAAAACAATTTCCCAATTTGGGATAAATGAAGTTGATATCTATCTATCTAAGTGTTTTGTCCAAAAATGTCAAAAATAAAAAAAGTTGGTGTTGACATAAAATACATTTTAGGTTATGTACAATAAGGATTTGCATTAATGTAAAGCTTAAAGTTACAGATGGAGACTTCATGTAGTCTTTGTGTTTAAAGAAGGATACAGTTCTCAGACCAAACGGTCACATTAACCTGCAGTGCTGATGGTGATCTTCAGTCACAGGCTGTGGTTTAACTCTGAGGATCTGTGTTCATGTGAAACAGGAAGTGTTGTCATCAGACTGCAGCATCTGACAGGAAGTACTGACCAATACTTTTGTTCATCTTTTGCTCAGCTCTGCAGGATGGAAGCACCGGTCTCGTCAGTGCCCAACACTCTGTCTATTCAGGAATTGAAGGAGAACATGTCACAGTTGAATGCTCCATTACTTCTTATAAAATCAGGAAGTTCTTCTGTAAGGAACCATGTAAACAAGAAGACATTATCATTGAAACAACTGGTCCCACAGCTCAGAGAGGCAGATACAGGATTGATTATGTAGATGGGTATTCTTTTGTGACCATCACTCAGCTGACCAAGTCTGACTCAGGACGCTACAGGTGTGGTGCGGGACCATCTTTGGCTTCATACAAGGATATTGAGATCATCGTTGTTGATGGTGAGTTTCTACTAAAAACTGAATCTTCTTCATTGTCTTAATAAAAGTTTTACCTTTTCACCATTACCTCATCTTAATTAAGTGTTTTTTAATATTATTGTTTAGAACATTATTGATGAAGAATGTAATACCGGGGGCAGGAGCATATTGATCTGTTGTCCCTGTTCTTATCTGAATGAAGTAGATCATACGGCCGCTCTGTGTTCTGTTAACAATATAATTAATAATAGATTGAGATCAATAGAAAATATTAACAACTGAACTGGTGGTTTGTGGCTGCGGTCGGGATTTAAAGGAATACTTTACCCCCAAATTACCATTTCCAGATCATCTTGAATTTAATAACTTTTTCTAGCATGACTCCACGGTGAACAAGGAATCCCAAAATGGAGAAAAGTCTTAATGAATGTTAAATTAATTCAGGGCCGTGTTTTACAACAGCAGAAATATATTAAAAACATCCGTTAACTGACTCTAACACAACTAATGCTGTATAGTCCAAATGTCATTTACTGTATGCTCACTACTTCCCTAAAACATGCATTCTGCTTAAACCTCACCGTTTAAAACACTTCTGCACAAAGAGACAAGCTCCTCTTTTCTCAAGAACAGTTCATGCAGAAGTGTTTAGTTAAGTAATGTTTTAGGGAAGTTATGAGCATATGAATTCAAGGTAACTCAGGGTAAGTCAAAATATAAAATTGATCATTTCAAGGGGTAAAGACATTATTTTAAAAATAAATGTCAGTCTTTGCAACAAATCTTCATCCTAAAGTTCACATATTGAATTATCAGTTAACCTGAATCAGATACTATTTATAATAAAAATGTCAAAGCCAACTATTTTATTAAAGCATTCTAATCTAATATGAATCCAAAATAAAATGATATAAAATCCAATTGTGAGCACAGTGTAAAATAATGATTTTCTAAATCTCTTGGAAGCATTTAAAGGTCCCATGTCCTGCTTTTCTGGTTATTACCCGTCCCCTTGTGTGTTATGAAGGTTTTTCTGCATGTGAACGGTCTGCAGAGTCACAAACCCTCAAAGTACACCCTGTAGCGAGTACAACTCTAACACAGAAAAGACCTGTCTATGCTGCCCCAGAACGCCTCGTTGGACATTTCTCTTTTCCCATTGTTTTCTTCCTGAGTACAGTGACGTGCCCATACCCAAATGGACCAATCCGTGGAGCTCCTCACACACACACACACTCTTTTAGCGGCACACTCTGGCGCGCTTACGCTGTGGGTACGCCACGGGGGTGGGGGGGGAATGCGGTTGCTAGTGGAGCCTCGCAGATGGGGCTGCTGCAGCCCCCTCAGCACCTGGATCAAGTTTTTAAAACACACACATGGTGAAACTAAGATTTGTAATCTACACATAGTAACTTTTGATTGTTTGTTTTTTTCAACAGCAAAACTTGATGGTGGTCCTTCTGCAGAAAAAACAATCGATGCTAGAACTGGAGGAAATATTGCAGTTCGATGCAACTTTACTCAATATAGATTCAAGAAGTACTTCTGCAAGGAAGAATGTAAAAAAGGAGACAATCTTGTTGAAACGACTAGTAAATCAGATCAGGAAAATGGCAGATACAGGATCAGATATACTCAAATAATTCCAACAGGATATTTTCTGTATGTGAGCATCAAACAGCTGAACCACTCTGACTCAGGATGGTACAGGTGTGGTCTGAGCGGAATAACTTACTCTAAAGATCCATACCAGAGGTTTAGGCTCAACGTCACTGATGGTGAGTTTCTGCTTGATAATGAAAATGTTTGTTCATGTCTCTGAAGACAGTTTTCACTGACAGCTGCTGATGCTTTCAACTCAATTTAAAAGAGTTCAGCTGACACTCACAGACACTCAGGAGGATCTAATTTCTCTCATCAGGACTTCTTTGTGTCTGCTTGTTTTTGATCACAGCTCTGACCACTTCTACTCCTTCATCATCCATCCCATCAGCAGCCTCCCCTAAAACCACCAAGCACCCTGAAACAACTAAAGGTACATCCACACACTGTGTTTACTAGAAGTTTCAACCACTTATGAAACATAAAAGAGCATGAGAATGTCCAAAAGTTTACAAAAGTAGATTTGAAAATGCTGAACCTCCAAATCAGGTTCCCAGCGTTCAAAAGATTTACTCTATTTTTACAGTATATGGCAAATACTTCTGACCTGTTATCTTCACCTAAAGATAACCTGTCCCCCCTTTAAAAAGACAATTGATTATGGGTACTCTAAGTGTTAGATGTCATGGTTTACATTTAACTCTTCAAACACCCACAGGTGTGATCCTGTATGTGCGTCTGACTCTGGTCGTCCTGGTCATCGTGTCATCACTGTCTGTGCTGGTATTCTGCAGGAAGAGAATTTGTAAAGACAAAGGAGAGGAACCAGGTAACACACACACACACACACACACACACACACACACACACACACACACACACACACACACACACACACACACACACACACACACAAACTTTCTCACACTATGTCCATCCCCCATCACCAGATTTGGTGTGCGGATATTCATTAAACTACGTACTGCTGTGTTTTTCAGAACCTCCTGTGGAAACACAATATGATTTAGTCACAGAGGTACGTTTTGGTAAACCAGATCATAAGTGTTTGTGAAACCAGCTGATATTCACACCTCTTCTCCTGTAGACCGACCGAGTGTACGATGATATCGGGGAGGCCGGCCGGAGCAGATCTCTTCCTGTGGAAATCTCTTCTGTTCACACTCACGCCAGATATACACGACCAAATGGAGATGAAACCGAAGATTACTGAAACATTGACACTGCTTCTAATTCATAAAATACAGTTAGGGTTATTTAACTCTGGGCTCATAAAACAGTAGCTTTAGGCGGCATCCTTTAAAAAATGTCCACAAGCTTTTTACCCGGTCACAGACCCAAACAAGAATGCTAGTGGGGGAACGTTTTTTACATCTCTAGCTTTTTTTATCCATAAAAACTTTTGCTAAATGTAAAAACGGATATCAGATAAGTGTAAATCTGACAAATGGCCCAACCAAAGGAAAAGGATCAAGCTGTTTTTGTTTGTTGTCAATATTTACACTTTATTCTATATTGGCAGTGTTCCGACTCTGATCTGCAGCTGTGACACAACAATTCTCCTGGGTATCAATAAAGTTTTATCTTATCCAAAGTTTTTGGGTCATGGTGTAAAGAATGTATTTTTGGCTTGCAGTTTACCACGGTTTGACCTTCTTGGTTTTTTTAGTGAGTATACTTTGTATTTCTGTCATTTTCTATATAACGTAATTTCCCTTTTTATATTTACAGCCAGGGACGTGCACAGGTGCGGGCTAATGTTGCCCGGGCAACGGCCCGTATGCCCTTTTTGGCTGACCTGCTCCTCTGGAGAGAGCGAGAGTTTTTGTTTGTTTTCTGTTGTAGCCGAATAAACATGATAAGCCCACAATTAGTATTGTAGCGTGTTGCTGCGGGAAACACACCTTGTCCGCGCTTTTGTCACAGTTTTGTCACATGTCAAGAAAAGAAACTGAATGATCATTAAGAATTAAATACCAACACATAGAACACACCATTTTTATTTTTCATAGCTCCTTTATTATTTATTGGTAATTGTTTTTGTTTCACACTAAAGCCAATTAGGGGCCGGTGTGTAGGAGCCATTTTATGGGTGTTGTTGGTGTCTCAGTTTACTTTATTTATATTTATACTGCAATATTTTTTTTGGACACTTGGTGGCGGGGGTTAGCTGCACTGTGTGTATAAAAAGGGTCACAGGTGACGGGAGAGGAAGAGCACACCGATGCCACCAGCCCGGCAGATGCTCATACGACAACCTTTGACACAGTATAATTAAACCTTGGTATGTAAAGTTAAATACAAATCATAATAAACTGCAGCACAATACCGGAAATGCATCTGTTTGTGTCTGCGTCTGGATCACTCCAAACCCTCCTGTGAAGTAATGGCAAAAGGATATCGGACATTGGAACATTAAAATTGCCATTACAATTATTGTTGAGAACATTATTGATGAAGAATTTAATACCGGGGCCACGAGCATATTCACTGTTGTCTCTGTTCTTATCTGAATGAAGTAGATCATGTTCTGTTCAAAAGTAAGACAATTAGTAATAGATTGAGATCAATAGAAAATAACAACTGAACTGGTGGTTTGTGGCTGCGGTCGGGCTTTAAAGGAATATATTAACCCCCAAATTACCATTTTTAGATCATCTTGAATTTGATAACTTTTTCTAGCATGACTCCACGGTGAACAAAGAATCCCAAAATGGAGAAAAGTCTTAAAGAATGTGAAATTAATCCGGGGCCGTGTTTTACAACAGCAAAAATATATATTAAAACATCCGTTAACTAACTCTAACACAACTAATGCTGTATAATCCAAATGTAATTTACTGTATGCTCAGTACTTCCCTAAAACATGCATTCTGCTTAAACCTCACCGTTTACAACACTTCTGCATAAAGAGACTCCTCTTTTCTCAAGAACAGTTAATGCAGAAGTGTTTAGATAAGTAATGTTTTAGGGAAGTTATGAGCATATGAATTCAAGGTAACTCAGGGTACGTCATAATATCAAATGATAATTTCAAGGGGTAAATAAATCCTTTAAAAATAAATGTCATTCTTTGCAACAGACCATCTTTAAAGTTTATTATCAGTTAACATCAATCAGATACTATTTATAAGCCAACGATTTGATTAAAGCATTCAAATCTAATATAAACCCATAGTATATTGATATCAAATCCAATTCTGAGCACATCGTAAGATAATGAGTTGCTAAATCTCCTAGGAAAATATTAAGTTAAAAAGCTGTTTCATTAAATAGTCACACCTTTAGCCTCAGTGACCGTTTTAAAATATAAGTAGAAAATATTGAAATCGCAATTTGTAATTTACAAACTAGAAATAGTAACTATTGATTGTTTGTTTTTTTCAACAGCAAAACTTGTTGGTGATCCTTCTGCAGAAAAAACAATCGATGCTAGAACTGGAGGAAATATTGTAGTTGAATGCTCCTTTACTCACATTTGGACCGAGATGTACTTCTGCAAGGAAGAATGTGAAGGAGAAGACAATCTTGTTGAAACAACAAGTTACACATATTGGAAAGAAGGCAGATACAGCATCAGATATATTAAAGGATATCAAACAGGAGGATTTCTGTATGTGAGCATCGAACAGCTGACCCAGTCTGGGAAGACCTGACTCTAATGATCTATGTTGCATTTTGATAAGAATCACTGTGTAGTTTTTAAAAAATATAATGGAAAATTAGAGAAAAACAAAAACAAATATCACAGTATGTTGACAAATATGAAAAACAGCAAGTTGAAAAAAGTAATGTTATGTTTAAATATGAACATAACATTACATAACATGAAAGAAATCAAAGTAAAGCATCTAAAAAAAGTAATATTTGAAACAAGTAATGTCAAGTTATCAAAACTGCATTGTTTCATCGAAACAGTGTAAAAATCACAAACTTTCCATTTAGAGTTTGATTCTTTAAGAAACTCAATTCATTACAAATTAATGAATATTTTACCAAGTCGTAAAGTTTTGCAATGCATTAAAGTTTAACTATAAGTATCTTTGTAGGAGAAAAAAAGCAAAAATCATTTAAGTTATTTCCAGAAAACTGGATTGTCTAACTAAAATCCCAAAGTGCCTTTAAGAGTCACCTTCTTAAATAACATCTATTTAGACAATATTTCATTTTTCTAGTTTTAACTTTTTGCATACATGAACGTGTATCTTACAGTACCTTTGTGAGAGAATTACACACAAATCTGCCGAGTGTCAGTAAAAAGTGTTACAATCACAAACTTGCCTTTTAGAGAAACAGTCTTTGAGAAAATCTATTCAGACAATGTCCTTCATTTTCTAGTTTGAAGGTTTTGCATACCTCAAGGTGTATCTAAAGGTATCTTGGTGAGAGAAAAAAAAACTATAAAGTTATCAAAGAAAACTGCCCAGTTTCAGTAAAAAGTGTTAACATCACAAAACTTGCCTTTTTAGAGTCACAGTCTTTAAGAAAATAAATGTGTTACAAAGTGATTGACAGTCTACCAGTTGTAAAGTTTTCAAACAACACATTTTATTAATTTGTTACATATACCAACAACAAATTTAAAAAAAATGTTTCCAAACAGAAAATAAAACAATTTAAATCAAAAACAGGATTGCTAAGAAGAACACACTAGATCAAGTAAAAAATAAAAAATAAAAAACAAAAAACATAGTTATACTTTTACGAAAAGTATCAGACACTGAACTCTTCCTCTCGTTGCCAAAAGTCCCAAACTTCTGTTATAATCCTCCTCCTGAGGCCTGTACTACGAATCTAGTTAAACATATCCTGGATATGTTTGAGTTAGCCGGTTGACTTAATCCAAAACAAACGCGCTCTCGCTAAACTGTCCTACGACGCTGGTTATCAAGTGGAGCGCTCAAGCCAGCCGTGCCCTATCTAGTTAGGTGCGCGTTCACATAAAAGGGGTGGTATTTGGAGCATTCGACCAATCACAAACATGGAGAAGTGTACTGACAGCGCAGCGTCATACTTCCTGAATGAAAAGTCAACTATAATATTAGTAAAATATGAAGAAGTTCAACTTTAAACATCCATGACTTAAACACTTTATCCAGGATAAAAGCCACATAGTTGCACCTGCAAGGTGAATACAGCTGGTAAAAGAAAAAGTGTTTGAATGCGTACATTAACAGGTTTATGATATCACTGCCCCGTCTAAGACACAAGTCGATCTGACTTTAATTACATTTGACTCGAGTGTTTCCACAACTTAATGTGTTGCTTAAAATAATACTTCTGCCTACAGTATGTGACACTGTGAGTGTTGCACGGCCAGATACGGCTCAAGAAGCCGACTCAGATAAGGACATATATGACACATTATGATGTGATATGATGTGATATGAATGATGATGGGACACATCGACGTCTGCACTCACAGTGCCGCGGACTGTAGGCTACGTAATGTTACTTTGATCCGGTTACTTATGTTGTGGCAGATATTTAAGTAAGCTTTCTTAATGCTAATGTTATAATAGTCAGATTGCTCTGAAGATGGGAGGTGATATTCTATTCATTTTCACGTTCACACAGTCGGTGATTTGAACTGCAACGGCAGTTTAAACTGTATTTCTTTTATCCTGTAATATGACTTGATCGCTTTAAACTTAGTATAGGCCTCTGGTCTTCGTCGTTATCAACAAGCTTTTCGTAAAGCTTTGTGATTCTATCCTCAAAGCGTCTTGTGTTTCTGAGATTGTGAAGAATCGCCTCGGCAGCACCAAAGATCCTCCTCTCCGACGCATGAAGGTTGCATGAGTGTATAGAGAATCCCGAATGGCTGGAATAAAACGGTCGGTCCACAGTCTCTTTACCACTTCGTCATAGTTTAGATCTAGAAAATATTCTGGCATCTCAAACACTCGTGCTGTATCTGACTGGGATGCTGGACTTGACATCCATAACATATTTCTTCTCTATACCGATGCAGGACCTTATTCAACAGATGAACCACTACGGCTTTTACCGTATTCAGGAATGAGGCTGTCCTTGCACCATCTGTAACATCACTCTCTGGAGCACAAGGAGAGCATGACGGTGCAACGCCTGCTACCGAGGGTTCTGAAGAAGCTGCTGAATTCCCTGGGGGCTCTGGTGGAGTATATGTATAGAAATACCGCCAAGTATCAGGAACAATATCACTGCCGAATTCAGGTTTCCAGATTGTTGGAGATGATGGTCGTCCAGGAGTTTGTTCCAAGCTGCAACTCGTGGGGAGAGACTTGGTTGTTCTCAGATCCATGGCTAGTTTTCAACGGTCGTCTTAGTGGCGTCCTTCGTTTTAAATGATTTGCTGTATGGGGTGGGACTTATTATGTTGAGTGGGAGGAGGAGCCATCTGCAAAATTGAGAGTTTTTTCACCAGTATAATGTCCCTCGCTGTTTGACTCTTTTTAAAAAGTTCTTCAAGCTTTGTAGCTTTTACATCTATCATGTTCAACCAAGCAGCAAGAGGCACACGCAAGGATGTTTGAGAAACCCAGCATGTAGAGTTGAAATACTCCAAAACAAAATCATCAGAGGGTTCCTTCCCCAGCGTCACCAAACGGCTTGAGCGGTAATACCATCTACCAGAGGGTCCGCTTTTAGTTTCCCAGATGGTGCTTGTCAGGATTCTTTTCACTTCAACTTCTGGCGGCGGGTGAATATTTTCTTCCTCTTCCGGTTGCGGTGAAAACTCTTCTTTTATCTCGACCACAGAGATTATTTGCTTTTTGTTGCAGGTTTCTTGTACACCGATGCTTCCACGATGGGTTCTTGATGCACTGCTTTTTCTGATACAATGGTTGCGTGGAGATCTTTGGAAACCACCAGAGTTAACACAGCCCAATCTGTTGAGGTCAACGTCGCTTTAACACTGCGGGGTCCATACGTTTCTCCATTCTTCAGATGGTAAAAATGAAGTTAATTCGCCATATAGTTGAACACATAACCCCAAACATCTCCATTTCCCAGACTCCATTTTTCATGAAGAGCCTCAGACGGAGGGGTCTGAACCCGACAAAGATACTGCATCCGTTTCTTGACCTCCTCACATGTGATATCACACCTACACGTTATCAAACCTCACACCTCACAGCAAAGGGAATCACACCTATATGTGATAACACGCCTACATGTTATCACAACTCACAACAAAGGAGTCATTAGCATACTTATTAGCATAAGTAGTAGTAGGTGTGACCGGTCACACCACCTGTGACGTGGTGCTATTGTCCGTATGAAAAACACTGGCCTAGTCGGTTGGGTTGAGCTCCAAAAACTTTAATTACAGCAGCAACAACAACAAAATTGCGAACCAGCACAACTTAGACAACAAAATTAAAAATCCAAAACAGGCCGTCCATCACTCATCAGAGTAAACGTGTTCTGGTGTTGCCTTCTCTGCAACCATCTCCCGAACAAGTCCCAGCTGTTGCCTTCATTGCAACATTCTTCCGAGTCCCATCTCCAGGGCCAAAACCGTCCATTTTGAACCCATAGCCCCTCCCACAGGCTCACCGTCAACAGGTGATGCAATTACCTCCAAACCACATTTCAACATAAAAATCTGACCCAAACATAAATAGGTTAACTACCTCTTAACATAATCATTTAACAAATTAACAAACGCACAATAAATAATAAATTGCATGGTTCCTTTTTAGGAAGAGAGCAGGAAATGTTTGGTGTGTGTGTGGTGTGTGTGTGTGTGTGTGTGGTGTGTGTGTGTCGGCTGTCAGTGGCGGAGTCAGTCACTCATGTGATCCGCTCCGTCACACCACCTGTCACTTGTTGATGAAAGTAGTATGAATATCACTACTTTCCTACACTGTTACTTGTACTTTGACTTAAGTACAAGACCTGAGTACTTCTTCCTTCTTTCGGGGGAACAATGTGATGTAACTACGGATATCATTTCCAGTAATATTTGTTTTTCTACTGTTGACTCAACAACATATACATAAGTAAGTGAGCGTTGTAGTGAAATTATGGAAATTAAAAATGTACTTATTTAGCCAATATCTGCCCGAATTAAGCTTCCATGTTAACCTTATTTGTACATAACTAACTGGTTCTTTACTTGAGTATTTAAATGTAATGCTTATAGATTTTATATTTGTTTACTCAACTATAGATATCTGACACTCAGTTAGGTTACTTGTAACATTTGACATACGAAACATGATGATATGATGCAGAATGTACTACTTATATGAAATTGGCTCCACCTTGACACACTACAACATTAAAATGCTCCTAACTGTATTCGTTAGAAATAAAAACAGAATATACTAATATATAATAAAACAACACTGTGAAATTGAGAGATGAGATTGGTGCATAATGATAACTTTTACTGGAACTGAAAGTACATTTTGCTGATAATTACTAACGTTTTGAATTCAGTTCAACTTTCAATGGGGTATTTTTAGACCATAGTGTTTCTGCGTTGGGGAGGAAAGTAGAGCTGTGTTGTGTTTGGAGGAGGGACTTCATCATTTAAAGAAGTTACAAGTTCCTGGCTAGCCAGTAAAGAAAGACAGTCAGTGGTAAACCATCAGAGTCTCAGCATGGAAGTCTCTCACACTCTGATCTGCTTCTTCTTCCTCTTCTGTGAGTACTTCACTTTATTTTCATCTCAGTAATTTAATTTTGTTTTATTTTTCTGTTATTCTTAAGTTAATGCAAGGCTCCAGCAGTACGAGTTATTCAAATATTCCAAAATTAGGCTTTTTAGTACCATGCAACCAATGACACATGCTTCACTTCCTCAAACTAACTGTACATCATCATTAAACTCAGTTATTATCTACTTACAGAATTAGTAACATTTAGTCATTATTTTCTGTGAAATAATGAATATGA
>CALSBZ010023058.1:0-10089 GCA_943591055.1 Gobionotothen gibberifrons
TTAAAGAGTCCTCTCCTGCTGATGTTCAGGTGTATATCAGTATGTAGCAGATGCATGTCCTTAATCTCTCTCTAAATGTGGTTTACTGACAGCTGAGTGTGTGCTTCAGTGAAAGCACACAGTGTATAGGTGCTGTATCTCCCCAGAGGTCAGAGGTCACCTCCCTATCTGGGCCCCTGTGTACAGGGTGGCAGTTCAGCGTGTCGCTCTGACCTCTCTCTCTCTTTCTGCAGACTTCTGGCCATCTGCGATATCTCCGCTGACACCGGGGGCTCCATAGGCTTCATGAACGAGTGCACCACCATCGATAAACCCTTCTGTATGTACGACGCCGACCAGCACGTGGACCACGACAGGTAACCTGATCCCACCTGTAACACCTCTGACTGAGCTGATCTGCAGTCAGTCTAAATAAAAGGAACACATTTAATTAAAAAGGTGAAAGTGAGAAAAAAAAAAGTTATAGTAAAATAACTGAAAATGAATATATATATATTTTTTAAAGGTAATCTGATCCCACCTCTCACTCTCACTCATAAATAAAAGTAAAAGAATAAATTAAAAAGAATAATATTGTTTGTATAAACATACAGTATAAGTGAAATTAAGAAAAATTGATTACAGAGGAATAATTATATTCATATTAACATACACTCACAGAAATGAATCATGGTAGAGTTTATTTTTAAGCATTTAAATCTATTTGATTTTATTTCAAATCATATTTTTTAAATGTATGTATTGAAATTAATTATAATCTGTATACATGTTGATGTAGAAGAGACATGAAGAAGAGGGGACACATGTTGATGTAGAAGAGACGTGAAGAAGAGGGGACACATGTTGATGTAGAAGAGACATGGAGAAGAGGGGACACATGTTGATGTAGAAGAGACATGAAGAAGAGGATTTTGCATAATAGGTGACCTTTAATGCTGACAGTGTTAAAGGGTATTGTGATTGGACGGCACAGTTTTAAAGGGTCTTCTTGTCCCGCAGTGTGGAGGGTAACGGGATCCTGATGTGCTCCATCGATAACCTCCCCGCCCAGCTTCCCATCGGAGCCACGGACTATTTCGGAGACCGGCTCTTCCCGTACCTCTGGGAGATGGTAAGGGGTTCTGGGGTTGCTGTCGAAAAGTCCAAAAATCACCTCCTATCGTCTTTTCCTATCCACTAGTCCTTGACCTCTGAGTGAAAGGTCACGGGGTTAAGGACTTAGGAGAAGAGACTGCACTTTCACTATCCGACGTGTTTATGATGGTATAAATGTGCATCTGCTGCTGTGGGGTAACCATGGAAACCACAGTTTTCTATACAGCGGACTACAACATGGATGTTTAATAAGAAAAAACGGGGCGGGACATTCATGTGATTGGTTGTTGGTCGCGGGGCTCGAATAAAATCCCCAAGCTTCAGACACGCCCAGCTCCAAGCTTTTTTTGAAGCTGTAGTGTGGACGGGCCGTAAGCGTGCCGAACCGTGTGGGGCCTGTTTTTGGTTGCGCTCACACTAGGCCTAGTTCCGGCCCGGTGGTACTTTTTCAACTTTTTTCTGGCCCGACAAAGCTGTGGTTCTATCGAGGCCAACAAGCGGGGCCAACAACCGGGCGGAATATGCTAAACATATTTGACCGTGATTTAATTGTAATACACGTTTCAAAATGATGCCGAAGTAACAACATACTGATACCGGTTAGTAGAAACCATGAATTAATGCTTTGACAAGTCTGCAGACAGACGGGAGGCGAAACACCTTTTAAAATGCGTGATGCATCTTCTTATTACAGACACATGCATTTCCAAACATTCGGTCTACCTACGCTGTAAAATGTATTATCTCTTCGATTTACACACGGCATCTATTGCACGTCTGTCCGTCCTGGGAGAGGGATCCCTCCTCTGTTGCTCTCCCTGAGGTTTCTCCCATGGTCCCCTTTAAACTGTGGGTTTTTCTGGAAGTGTTTCCTTGTACGATGTGAGGGTCTAAGGACAGAGGGTCTAAGGATAGAGGGTCTAAGGACACAGGGTCTAAGGACAGAGGGTCTAGGGACAGAGGGTCTAAGGATAGAGGATGTCGTATTGTCATACTGATATTCTGAACAAACTGGTCTGTTGTATTTGCTGTAAAGTGTCTCTACTGTAGGCTATTTTTATTATATGTACAGCACTTTGGCTCGATCAAAAATCGTTTAAAAATGTGCTATATAAATAAAACGTGATTTGATTTGTTGTCGGGAGATCGGCTAAGCTAACGCAATATATGCTCCGACCGTACACACTCACAACAACGGCCTATACAGACATAAATAAGCCAGCGACTGTATTCACCATGACACAGACAGTCTGTGGTTTGTACTTGTTTATAACTTTTGTCTAGTTTCTGAACAGATATGAGGAGCTGTGAGCTTGAGTGCTAACAGCTAACAGCTAATGTTGTTTTTCTGGGGTGCTCATTGAAGATGACGTCACGGCTCCGCCTACACTGCGTTACTATAGTAACTGCCCCAGCTCCTAAACTGTAATGTGAGCGCAGCATTAAAGTGAGCCAGGCCTAATAAGGCCTAACCAAAACAAGCCAAACCCAACCAAGCCTGCAGTGTGAAAGCACCATAACTGGTTCCTCTGGTTGAGTTAGCTGTGAGAGAGCGCTGCAGCAGGTGTCAGGTGTTTAAAATAGAGCCAGTTTAAAGTTAGTGTTGTGTCACCATCAGCTGCCGTCAGACGCCAGCCGCCCGCTGGACGAGGAAGACTTCAGCCCGCAAGTCAGAGACGTAAGTCATGTTTAAATATTTAAATGTATTTCCTACAAAAGCATGTTTTTTAAAATCTGATATTTCTTCATTTAATCAGAAAACATTTCTTGACTCATGATCTCGAGCACATTTTAAGGATTCATGTACAAATTCTATAAGCAAGTCTATACAAGTGTGTTTTAAAAACTGGTTTTAATCGAGGTCAAAAAGCAAATTGGCAACAAGCATTTTAGGAGTACTGCTATAAATACAGCCAAGAAATATGACTGTTTTTCTTCCTCCATGACCTGCCAACTTTGTCTATGTATATGAAAAACATGTGTACTGACATTTTTTGTAATATTTTATATAATTGTTCTGTTCCTAAAGGCCGTCATCACCTCAAACGGAGTCCTCACCCCAAAGTTTGAATACATCAACAAACTACGAGAGCGGAGGTAAGACTCATCTCTATCTGAAACTGTCAGTATGTAAATGATGTACTTGTACTCCACTACATGTATTTAATCCCTTTAGTTATTTCTCAGATGTGGATGAATGATGTGAAATATAACCAAGTGTTGAATCAGACTTTAGTTCCACCTGGAGTAAATCCACAAGCTACCCTGCAGTATACAAAGTCCTTCAAACTAGCTGCACCTTTACCAGCTTTGAGAACACTTTCATGATCAATCATTATAAAACATATCATATATATTATTCTGAAATGGACCAATCTGCACAACGACTACTTTCACTGTCGCTACTTTCACTATATTTTGATGAGAATACTTTTCTACTTTCACTTGAGGAACATTTTGAATGCAGGACTTTTACTGTAACAGAGTATTCCTACACTCTGGTACTTCTACTTTTACTCAAGTACAAGATCTGAGTACTTCTACTTTTACTCAAGTGCAAGATCTGAGTACTTCTACTTTTACTCAAGTACAAGATCTGAGTACTTGTACTTTTACTCAAGTACAAGATCTGAGTACTTGTACTTTTACTCAAGTACAAGATCTGAGTACTTCTACTTTTACTACAAGATCTGAGTACTTCTACTTTTACTTAAGTACAATATCTGAGTACTTTTACTACAAGATCTGAGTACTTCTACTTTTACTCAAGTACAATATCTGAGTACTTCTACTTTTACTAAAGTACAAGATCTGAGTATTTCTACTTTAACTAAGTACTTCTCCCTTCTCTGTTTTTACTGCATTTCCAAATGAGTGCTCTTTTGAGTTAATGCCACCATTGTATGGATGCAATGTGTTCAGACTGAAAGACAGGTGAAGACATGTCCGTGTTCTAATGTAGCCATCTTGCTAAAAGTAATGTTTCTGCTTGTAGTCTCTCTGCTGTTCTTCCTCTCTGACTAACCTTCTCTAGCGTTGCAGTTGCTGATGTTTTAGCGTCCTGCAGCCTCTCTGGTGCCGCTCTGCTAACCTGCCTCTGAACTAACACCTTGCATTACTAGCGTGCTAATGCTAACCAACGGGCTAATGCTAACCAACGGGCTAATGCTAACCAACGGTAGGCGCTGGACCCTTTGCTAACGAGCGGTAGAAACATCTCTTCTTCTCACAAAACTGTCTGTCTCCATCCGTCCGTCTCCATCAGTCTGTCTCCATCAGTCTGTCTCCATCAGTAATTACCTTTTTCAAAGGGAGCTAGGCTAGCAGTTTCACGATGTTTTGTGCTAAGCTAAGCTAGACTAGGCTAAACACAGAGAGATGAAAGTTGAACTGATCTTCTCTTCTGACTTTTTTTACAAAAACTAATAATTCATCTGCATGTCCATCATTTAATTGACACCCTCATCAGCCTTCTGTTTCTTAGTAATTTATACATACATTTTAATCTGCTTTAATTAATTTCTCACACACTTTTTATCTCACTGCTGCTCTTAAGACATATTTAAATGAGCTTTATCAAATCTCCTCGGACTCCCTAACCTTTAAAAATGTTTGGTTATACAGATTAGTAACTCATATTAAATGCAGATTTGCTCAGATTTCTCCCTGAGACTCATATTTAGATTAAGGCCAAGACGTTTCTCCTCCTAATTGATCTTAAGTATCATTTTTTTCCAGACAAGCCATGCCACAAATCTTAATCCTCCTGATGAGTTTGGCTCCTTAAGATATGTAAAGTGAGGGGACGTCTTCCTTTTCTTCTTTTTTAATTAAGAAGCCGAGGCTTGGCTGCCTTTCGGACCTCATGTCGGACGTCGTGCCCGTCGCATCCAATTAGCGAACCGCTAACGAGTCGGGGGGGTCTGACTCCTTTTAGCGGGGGGTTAGTGTGTGTTTGGCTGGTGGGATATTAATGCCACAGGTCACTGGGGTTCATACCGTCATTGTTGTTATATTATTATATGTTATGTTATAGAATATGCAGATTCAACTATTCAATAGTATGTAAAGGATTTTGAATGAGCACTATCTTTAACAGCTGTAAAATGCTGAATTGTCATCTTTAAATATCCCCCAAAATATGTGAAAAAAGTCCTGGATAGAAGTTTTTTTTAAATGTTTGATAATCTTGTGAAAATGATGTGGAAAGTGTGTGGAAAAAAATCCCTAAATCATTTGAAAAACGGTCAAAAGACATTTTTAAAAAGTCATACTTATGTGGAAAATATCAGAATTTAAGTGAAAAATCTCCGAAGGAACATGCGTGAATACGTGAATAATTTACAAAAAAACAAACATGTGGTGATCTTTTAGAATATGATGCGTTGCCGGAGAAATGAACAAGCCAGTGTGTAAAGAAAGTAGCATGAGCACCACCCTACACAGCATTAAAATGTAAAACAAATGTGAATAATATCCACAAAAAAGTCTAATAAAAATAAGTCTTGAAATACGGGCAGCATGTCAGAAAAACTCTCGTAATATACGAGGAGTTCTTTTCCAAAACGCTATAAAAGCCAAATTGAAAATTGAGTTTGTTGTGCCATTTTGCTGTGTACTGAACCTATTCACTGCTCTATCAACGTTTCATGCCAAATCGCTATATATCCTATATATATATATAAATGTAATATTAACAAAATGTGTGGGTCTAGGTGAAAAATGTCATTTTCCTGAAAACTATTAAAATGGATATATAGTGTTTTGGAAAAGAACTCGTATGTGTAAAAAAAATCCGATAATGATTTTTCAAAGTCTAATTAATGCCACAGGGGTTTTTAAAGAGAGTCCGGTTGTTTGGAGAAAACGTCTCGATGTAATTAAAAGACGGCTGGTCATTTA
Source organism: Gobionotothen gibberifrons (assembly GCA_943591055.1). NCBI lineage: Eukaryota > Metazoa > Chordata > Actinopteri > Perciformes > Nototheniidae > Gobionotothen > Gobionotothen gibberifrons. The sequence goes on from CALSBZ010023058.1 coordinate 5,998, forward strand.
ATCTCACTGAGCTCGGGATATTTAATCGTTAGTTTGACAGTGGAAGACAGGCAAGCTTCAGGTTTATATATATATAAATAAACCACAGAAAATATTGCCTTTTTAGAGTTCTTTGTAAACACAAATCTAACATGGAGGGTGTGGGGGGAAACTTCTGAAGCAATTGGAGTCAGGACTCAGAGAGAGACACGAGGAGAGCTGGAGCTTTGATGGCAAACACTGACGGAGCTTTCGCTGGAGAATTCACAAGACATGTCACGGGTCTGACCACGCGGTTGAGATGCCACAATCCTTTCTGAAGACCCCTCCTGTAGCTCCAGGGTTTAACTAGTTCAGAGTGTAATAATCAACATTCTTCAATAGATAGACTAAACAGCTGAGGGACACTGAATCAACTTTAGTTGTCGGTTATGGCTCGGGGTCATCTACACCCCGAGAAGGATGTGTTCCAGTTGTCCCACAACAATCTGACCGAGAGTTGCCCGGTCATAAACTGGTAACAACAACAACAACTTGCTCGGGCAGCCCCCTCCTTAAGGGGCTCAAGGTTGGAGCATCTGTGTCAGAGCGTGAAAGAGGACACTAGGGCAAATGATTCCCTAACAGAAAGAAACGCCACAAAAACATTTGAATGTGCCAAAAAAGAGCCTAGACAATTAAAACAGGATAAAATGTGTGAAATACAAATTACATATTTGTTTTATTTATTTCCTCCCCCCTTCAATCCCGTTTTTTTTCTCCTCTTCCTCTCGAGCTTCCTGCTTCATCCTCATCTGTCACGTTGATACTGTTTCTTTTAACTGTATTATATATATAGAGAGAGAGAGAGAGAGAGAGAGAGAGATTATCTAAATAATAATGATGATCACGCCACCACACATTCAAACTAAAGGAACCAGCCTGAGATCGATCGAGATAGATATCGATCTTCCTTTAAACTCTGTTAAATGGATACACAGTGACCGTGTGTGTGTTCCTGCAGAGAGAAGGCTCAGATCATGAAGAAGACGGGGATGAGACGCGTTCTGCTGCTCGGGTCGGGGTACGTCTCCGGACCCGTGGTGGAGTATCTGACCCGAGACAAGACCACCCAGGTCACTGTGGGTGAGTTCCTCTGACAGACTCTGGAAATCAACATTATTTTTCTTTAAATGTCCCAAAAATACCTGGAAAGGAGTTTTAAAGATGTTTGAGAATCATGTGGAAAAATTACTTTAAATTATTTGAACGAAATGGTAAATTATATTTAAAAAGTCATTATGTGGAAAATCTCCAAAGGATCATGCAAACAAAGACGGAACATTTTCTGATAGAATACGTGAATAATGTACAAAAAATGATTCATATCACAACATTAAAGGGGACCTATCATGCAAAATGCACTTTCTGATATATTTTATACATAAATATGTGACTCACGCAGCGTCAGAAAATAAAACCCTCTCTCTTTTCCTCCGTACCCAAATCTCTAAAAACGGGGGAACAACCAGGCATGAAAATCACTCACCTTTCGGCGAAATTCGCCGTTTTGAAACCAAAATAGGTGACCTACGTGAATCGTGTAGATTCGATGAGAAAATATTTAAGGGGGGGGGGGGGTAGGTTCAGAGGTGACGAGTGGAAGACGAGACCCAATCACTGCCGCTGCGTACCGTTACGGACTGCGGTCAACTCAGCCGTCTCTCACGTTCGCTTGGTCAAATCAGCAGCTCTTCATTTTTGAGTGCGCGATTAATAGCGTCTTTACGGTAATCGCCGAGAAGCGGCGCTGACGGTAGTACAAGAGCTTATGCCATATTTGATAAATCAATCAATGATATTTGATGAGGGATAAAATGATTATTTGCCATAAGTTCTTAGTGAAAGTGGTACTGCTGGACAGAGTACTACTTGGACTAATACCACAAGTACAATCAAGTACTTTTATCGTGTACTTTTATCGTAATACCACTTTCACTGAGAACTTATGGCAAAAAATCTTTTTATCTCAAAAATGCATCAGATTGATGCTTTAAAATATGGAATATTCAAAATGTTCTTCCGGGGGAGCATGTGAGAGGGATAATATCCTTCTCACCTTTTTCACCCCTGACCCGTTTTCATGCCTGAACAACGGAGCTGATCCAGATTTGCGTCCGATATGACGTAATATCTGAAATGTGGACCCACGGCCCAATCAGAAACGTTGCTATCAGAAACAATGCCCGACTGTTTTGGAACGTAATATGATCGGTGTTTACATTAGCATCGCTAACACTCAGAGCTAACCTGTACTGGAGAGCATGTGTGTGAAGAAGCAGGAAGTAAAAAGGAACTCACCTTGTGGTATAACCGGCAAGAGAGAAAGCCTTTGAGCTCCATACTGTTTCAGAAAGAATCCTTGATAATCCATGATATGGCGTTTCATCACGGCAGTATTTAGTTTAGACAGTAGCTGCCGGGTCATAAGCTCCGCCCCCTCTGTTTTAAAGCTTTTACCCCAAATCAGCACTTTTGAAACAGGAAGTGAAATAGAGGGATATGAGGCATGGCTAGAATGGGTGATCTGTTTGGTATTTTGAGCAAAACACTTCAGACATGTTTTTTATATATTTTTATATATCTGAGACCTATGCTATTGCCTAAAAATTGCATGATAGGTCCACTTTAAACAACATTAAAAAAAACATTAAAATGCTGAAAAAAAAATCCCTAAAAACAAGTCTTAGAAATAACAGAAAAAATGTAAAAAAAAATCCTTAAAGTTGTCTGAAAAAAGGTTCCATCAAATAGCTAAAAGAAATTCAGATAATTACGTGAAAAACGTGGAATTTATTTGTCAAAAGAAGACGCGAACAACAAAATGTGTGTGTATCTGAAAAATGTCCAATAAGAAAGAATATAAGACCTTCCATTGAATGTTTCTGTTTACCTCTCAGCGTCGATGATGCTGCGGCAGGCGGAGGAGCTGGCGGAGAAATATCCCAACACCATCCCCGTGATGCTGGACGCAGGCAGTCAGGAGGGGCACCTGGACTCTCTGGTGAAGGACCACGACCTGGTCATCAGGTACTCACTCACCTCCTCCCTCACCTCCTCCCTCATCTCCTCCCTCATCTCCTCACTCATCTCCTCACTCACCTCCTCACTCATCTCCTCCCTCACCTCCTCCCTCATCTCCTCCCTCACCTCCTTCCTCACCTCCTCCCTTAGTGCTGGGAAAATACTGAATGTCCTCTTCCAATATCAGAGTCACATGCTATCAAAGGCATCCCAACTGTAGCTGTGTTCATGACAGAATGTATGATTTTTGAGAAAAAGTCAGAATTTTGTACAAAAAATCCGGTTTTTTTCGATTTTTGTAGAAAAAGTCAGAATTTTGAGAAAAAGCCTGCATTTTGAGATTTTTGAGAAAAAATCTAATTTTTGTGTTTTTTGAGAAAAAGCCAGAATGTTGAGATTTTTGAGGAAAAGCCAGAATTTAGAGATTTTTGAGAAAACGTCAGAATTTAGTACAAAAAATCCGAATTTAGAGTTTTTTGAGAAAAAACAAGAATTTTGAGAATTTTAGAAAAAGTCAGAATTTTGTAGAAAAAATCCAGTTTTTTTCGATTTTTGTAGAAAAAAAGTCAGATTTTTGAGAAAAAGCCAGAATTTTGAGATTTTTTTTGAAAAAAAGTCTGAATTTTGTAGAAAAAAAGTCTGAATTTTGAGTTTTTTGAGAAAAAGCCTGAATTTTGAGTTTTTTGAGAAAAAGCCTGAATTTTGAGATTTTTTTGAAAAAGACAGAATTTGGAGAAAAAGCCAGAATATGACAAGCATGATCATTTCTGACGTCCCTCAGCATGTGAAGGACACAGTTCAGGAACTAGTTGATGCTCTGTATGTGATGACTACTTCCATTCTGGAGAGGATCCTAAATACATGTCTCCTCCTCCTCCTCCTCCTCCTCCTCCTCCTCCTCCTCCTCCTCCTCCTCCTCCTCCTCCTCAGCATGCTGCCCTACTCTCTCCACCCTCTGATAGCCAAACACTGCATCAGGAGGAAGGTGAACATGGTGACAGCCAGCTACCTGAGCCCCGCCATGAAGGAGCTGCACAGCAGGTGAGGAAA
>CALSBZ010023173.1:0-18730 GCA_943591055.1 Gobionotothen gibberifrons
GTTTATATCTGACATTTAGTTTCTAAAGAGCGGTTGGGATATCATTTGCACGTCAGTCAGCTGAGCCGTATCTGGCCGTGCAACACTCACAGTGCCACATACTGTATGCAGAAGTATTATTTTAAGCAACACATTAAGTTGACGAAACACTCGAGTCAATCATTAATTAATTAAAGTCAGATCGTGTCTTACGGGCAGTGATATCATAAACCTGTACGCATTCAAACACTTTTTCTTTTACCAGCTGTATTCACCTTGCAGGTGCAACTATGTGGCTTTTATCCTGGATAAAGTGTTTAAGTCATGGATGTTTAAAGTTTAACGTCTTCATATTTGTCTAATTATATAGACTTTTCATTGAGGAAGTATGACGCTGCGCTGTCAGTACACTTCTCCATGTTTGTGATTGGTCGAATGCTCCAAATACCACCCCTTTCATGTGAACGCGCACCTAACTAGATAGGACACGGCTGGCTTGAGCGATCCACTTGATAACCCGCGTCGTAGTGCCGTTTAGCGAGAGGCCGTATGTTTTGGATTAGGCCAACCGGCTAACTCAAACATATCGGTTGAAACAGCTTCGTAGCACAGGGCCCTGGTCCCGACCAGGTTAGCCGCTAAGCATAAGTTACCATGGAAATCTAGCCTGCTAAAAAGAGAACCAGCTTCGTAGGACCGGAAAGCCGGAGTTTTCCCTGAATTTAGCCGGCTAAGCGAAAATCCTGCTTCGTGACATACCCCCCTGGTGCCCCATGCTCTGAGGCTCAGTCCCTGCTGACTCTCTATCTCCTCCCTATCAACACTTTAATTCTCAAATAAAATGCTGTTTGGCCAAACAAAATTATGTTTTAAAATATAGTTTTTTCATTGTTTCACATTGTTGTGTTTTGTAAATGTACTTTGTTGAAAAATAGATATTGATTTAAAAAATGTTGTTTTTCATTTGAATGTTTTTTGTTGTTGTTGCATTTTATGAAGTGATGTCATGTTTTGACCTTTAAGGCAACCTAACTACCATTTCATTATAACGGGACTTTCTTGTCTTACAGTACAAAGCCTACAAAATCCAAAAAGGAGGAGGGACACATTTTGTCTTCAATGACATCATGGGCCTTGAGAAGAATGCAGGAAATGGAGTTTGTGTGGAAGACATCAAACTGGCCATTAAGGGACACGTGAAGGATGGTTACAATGTAACACTGAATTCTTTAAACCTTATCTCTGTTGCATATATTTGAGGAACACAATCCCACTGCATGATAAATAGTTTGCACATGAAATATGGAAAACTAACAAGGTTCCAATAGAAACTATTGTATTTCTGATTTCTAATGTTATTTTTTGATTCAATTTAACATTGTTTTTCAGTTCAATCCTCGCTCTTCCTTGTCTGAGAATGATCAATACTACAACAGAGACCCCTCTCTAAGTGACAGAGTTCATGTTCTGGTTTGCGTCATCTCTGGCAGCATAGCAGGAATGGACGATGATTATGTGAGAAAGTTGAGGGAAGTCAGACTTGCAGCCAGGGAGATGGGTAAGGGTGTTACAATAATGCATACAATTTGATCTGGCATAAATTACATATATATTATATTTGCATATAATAAGACAAAATATAATAATGCAATAAAATAACAGTACCAACATTATTTTAATTGATTTTGATTCTGCTCTGTATTGGCAGGGATTCCTGAAATTGCTATCCTCACCAAAATTGATGTAGCCTGTCCAGAGGTTGGCAGGGATATAAGGAACGTGTATAAGAGCAAAAAACTGAAGGAAAAGGTACGTTTATATCTGACATTTAGTTTCTAAAGAGCGGTTGGGATATCATTTTGTTTTACACTGTAATATTGTAACGGCAACATCTCCTTGGATCAGCACTTTCATTTATTAAATGTCAAATTCTTAAATGCAGTTTGAGGAGGTGAGTGGCGAGCTGGGTTTCTCACCAAGCTGCATCTTTCCTGTGAAGAACTACCACACAGACACAGAGACAAGTGCTGACACTGATACACTGATACTGAGCGCACTGAGAAGGATGATTGAATCTGGAGAAGACTTTGTCAACGACCTGTAGCTTTTAGGTTTTCCTTTGCAGCCTGTAATGCACCATATCTATACTATAAATGATGGTATCTCTAATGAGTAAATATGAAAATGCTTTATATTTGCATTGAAATGTTGTTAGTTTTGCTTTTTTGATTCAAGTGTTATTTTATCCTGCCATCTGCAGCTAATCAATCATCTGAACATTAGCAGGTCAAAAGACATAATGATTACATATGCAGTACCTGTCACTGATTAAAATATATGTTCCTATTATTGTTGAACGAGATTTATATTTAACATTTTACTACATGGTTCAGGTAGAAACACAATAAATCGCAAACATATTGAAATTTGCTATTTGTCTTTTTTTCTATTCCACACATTACTTTCAAGTAGGTAATTTAACATCTGTCCACCAGATAGCGCCATTTGAGTGCAATTTGAGTTGTGTGTCAATGAGGATGCAGATCGAAGCTAAAGGGTCAGAGTACAGGGGTCCGCTTTGAGTCTTGGGTGCTAAAAAAGAATAACTTATGAAACCAAAGTATTTTCACTAAACAAATGTGAAACGCTTTGTAATGCATTCTTAAGTCTGTAACTCCTTTCAAAAATCGATGAAATATAACATCATTTATATATAATCTCTTAACCCTAACACTAACCCTATATAGTGTACAAGAGTGAAAATAACATATAATTAAAACTACCTTTAAGTAAATTAAAAGAGGAAGGCCTTAAACAAGAAGAGACAATCCAACATATCATAGAAAATGAGGACTGTGATATCCACCATTTGTTTTTGTTACAGAAATGATTATGATAGAAAAAATATGGAAGTGTGTCAATGCTCTCCTTTTACTTGACACCTAACTGTAATCCTCTAATAACTTCTAATATTAACAGTCTCTGTATTGATTTATAATCTGCTGTTCCTAGACCTACTCAGTGAAACACTGAGCGGTAAAACACCACAGCAGCATGGAGGTCTCTGCTCATGTCACTGCTTAGAGAGAGCGAGGGCTTCATACGAAAGACAATAGGAAGAACACTGTTCATCAACCAATCAATAACACAGAGACCACAGCCTGTTCCTCTCAGAGGGGATGCAGAGTTGGATGGTGCATGGGCAGAGGACCACATGCAATCACTTGACCCTCTATCTATCTGCAGGAATACTGGTGACATGTTTTGATAAGTCAGTGGGTGGGGCTGTGCTAGGCGATAGAGAGAATATATGCAACAGCAGAGTTCAGATAGGCATTGAGCTTCATAGTGCAGCAGGTACTGCCACTCTGCTCTCGGAGAAACAAAAATAGCAATCTGCCCGAAAATAGTCACCTCAGCATCTATATAGAATTATTTTGGATCCATTGCTAATCCAAAACTGCTAAAATATTTGAACTGGGGCAATCTGCAGGGTTTTTCTCGCTTGTTTTCAACAGGAAGTGTTCATTTCCATTCAATGTGTGACACACCCATCCTGCATCAGATTAAAAAACCTTCAAGAGAAAAGAAAAAAAAAACGAAAGGATGCTAAAACATTTGTAGCTGCAGGTCCTCACACAAAACACTACAATGTAAATAACACTGAGCAGGATTCAACAACTTAAACGTTAAGGTAACTTTGTCATATTCCCAAGTTTAGGAACGTCAACTTGTGATTATGAACAATTTTTCATTGCTTTTTATTTTCCCCCAAGAAACCTTGATCAAATTCTATTGTCAAATTAGTGAAAAGGAAACTTAAACAAATAAATAAAGTGCAATATAGTCATTTGTGAATCACTAAAGATAAATCAACTTTACTTCATGAGGTCAGGAAACGTTGGGTTACGTATTGTAACCCTTGTTATATTAACACAGGCGGAGCCCTCTACTGGACTCTATGGGTACTACCTTATCTTGCGAGCATTCTTCACTGAAAATCTAAATAGACGTGGCCGGCCAATGGCGGGCCCACCTGAATGCGCGCGCATCACGCCCTATAAAAGGAGGCCTCGCCTCCTGATCGCCATCCTACCCTCTCTTCAGCGATCGGAATAGGACAGACAGTGCCCTGAGTAGAGGGCTCCGCCTGTGTTAATATAACAAGGGTTACAATACGTAACCCAACGTTATATCTCTCACAGGCTCCGCCCTCTACTGGACTCTATGGGTACAGTGGGCGGAGCCACGAAAAATGTACTCACTGTCGTCCAACCAACATTCCACCCTACTGTCCCTGACCGGCCTTTCTGGTCAGCAGCTGCTGCCCCACATTCTCCTTTAACCCGGTTGTGACCGTGGAGAAGTCTGGGCTGCGGCTGACAGAGCACACCCTGCCGCGCTTGCCTCGCAGAAGGAATGCTCAAAATACAGTGATGGGGGCCCCATCCCCCCCTCCGCCCTTAGGCGGATGGGGGGAACCCCCAGCCCTGTATGGACTCACTGAGCACACACCATGTGCAGAGTGTGTGTGTGGACCAAAGTGTGGAGGGCTACCCTCCTCCTGCCTCCCGGCCGGAGGAGGGTAGCCCTCCACACTTTGGTCCACACACACACTCTGCCCTCCAGCCCCGTAAGGGCCCAGTGCGCCCCTCGCCCATCCCGGGACCCCCAGAGGGCCCGAGAACAGCGAAGGCGCATTACGTCCGGGGAAAGGGTCAGATGCCAACTGACCCACAGCCCCCCCCCCCCCTACCAGTCCTGTGTTGCCCCCGCAAGCACAGACGAGGAGAAAGAGCCCGACATGTCCAATAGATAAAACCTTATGAAGGGGCCTGGCGTCGACCAAGACGCCGCTGTGCATATATCCTCCACACTCACACCGCTGAATAAGGCTGTTGATGTAGCCACAGCCCGTGTGGAGTGCGCACGAACCCCTGTGGGGCAGGCTCTCCCTGCCTGCCCATAGGCCTGTGCAATGCACTCGCAGAGCCAGCCTGCCAGGCGTTTCTTGGACAAAGCTTTCCCGATCACCCCGCCCCCGAAACACACGAACAGCTGTTCGGTGCGTCTAAGGGCAGCCGTGCGCTCCACATAACAAGCTAGCGCACGCACCGGGCAAAGGAGGTGCAATTTAGCTTCCCTGTCCCCCTCATGGGGAGGGAGGCTAAAACCCCCTAGCTGAATAGCTCTTGACCTGAACGCACTCCTTAGGCTCTTGGGCACAAAGGAGGGGTTCGGTCTGAGTGTCGCGCCGCTCCGGTCACCCCGAATCAGTAAACAGCTCGGGTGCACCGACAGAGCAGTTAACTCGGACACCCTTTTGGCTGACGTTAAGGCAAGAAGCAAAGCTGTTTTCCACGACAATGCTTTCAGAGAGGAGAGCTCCAGAGGCTCAAACGGCCCCGAGGCCAGAGCCTCGAGCACTAGGGGCAGGTCCCACTGCGGGGCGGAGGCGTGCCCTACTGGGCGCAGCCTCCTGACCCCCTGCAAAAACCGCGACATCAGTGGTTGACTAAAGGCTGACCTGCCACCAAATCCCTCATGACAGGACGAGATGGCTGCCGCATACACCTTTACTGTTGAATGCGCCAGCCCTCTGTCCACCAGTAACTGTAAGAAGGAAAAAAATAGAGCCTAACCCACATGACAGGGGCTCTATTCTCTGCTCCTCACACCATCGCTGGAATCCATGCCACTTTGGCCTGTAACAGGCTGTGGTGGATCCAGCTCTAGCTGCCTGGATAGACTGAATAACACTGTCAGACAATCCACCCTGTTTCAGCCTGTCCCTCTCAGGAGCCAAGCCTGGAGAGGCTGGCCGAATGAGGGTAACGCCCCGATTGCACCTGCCTCTTGGGACATCGCCCCCCAGAACTGGGGGACCGCCCAGGGCTGGCCCACCTTCATCTGTGTCACCTCTGAGTACCACGTCGCCCTGACGCGGTCCGGAGCCACTAGGATGACTGACAGACGTTCCTGCCTCACCCTCCCCAGAAGGGGGAGAATGAGACGTAACGGTGGAAAGGCGTAGAGCAGCTTCTTTGGCCATGGCTCGTGTGCAAACGCGTCCACCCCTAAAGGCGGGTCGTCGCTCCGGGCCATGGAAAACCACAGGGCACAGTGGCTGTTTTGCCGATTGGCGAACAGGTCCACTTCCGCTTCCCCGAACTGGGCCCAGATCTGCTTCACCACCTCCGGGTGAAGCACCCACTCGCCTGGCCGGGGGCCGCCCCTCGACATGAGGTCGGCCCCTCCGTTCTCCAGTCCCGGGATATGGAGGGCTTTCAGAGATAACACCACCTCCGAAGCCCATAACCACAGCTCCTCCGCTGTGGTCAACAGGGCGGCAGAGCGAACTCCGCCCTGATTGTTGATATAAGCCACTGTGGTGCTCGCTCCTGATCATTACATGTCTCCCCTGAATCAGGGGCCTGAAATGCCGGAGGACTAACACTACTGCCCGTAGCTCTAGGAGGTTGCTGTGTCGAGACTCTGTTAGAGCCCAGCGCCCACCTATAGCCCTCTTCAGGCAGGTCCCTCCCCACCCTGTTCCGGACGCATCCGTGAACACTGTGGTGTAGGAGGTCACCCGTCCCAGTGGAGACCCCCTCCGAAGGTGATCCGGAGACCCCCAGAACCGGAGGTTGCCCTCCACTGAGGGGGGGATGGTAACCAGCCGCCGCTTGTGCCTCTTGGTATCCAAGCGCAGGCTGGAAAACCACCTCTGCAGGCGGCGCATATGTAGCAGCCCTAACGGGACTACCATGTGAGCAGCCGCCATGAGACCCAGTGTCTGCATGACAGTCAAAGCTGTCACTGTCGCCCCCTGTCGCAGCCTGCGTACCCCCTGAAGAAGGGACGCACGTCTGCTCTCTGACAGGGTGGAGCGCAACGCGCCTGCATCGAGCACCACACCCAAATACAACGCCCGTTGGTGAGGTATGGGGGCGCTCTTTTTCCAATTGATCGCGAAGCCCAACCTGGTCAGGTGTGTGATCAATTGTGCTGTGCAAAACATTGCCTGTTCCCGTGACCCAGCCATGACTATGAGGTCGTCTATGTAAAAGAAGACTCTCATGCCGTGTGTGCGCAGCGGTTGAAGCGCTGTAGCCACACATTTGCTGAATGTGCGTGGGGATAGGGAATAGCCGAACGGCAGCCTGTTGTATTCGTAGGCTATCCCCTGGAAGGCAAAGCGCAGATATTTCCTGTGTTCCTGAACAATCTCCACATGAAAATATGCGTCTTTCAGGTCGATGGTGGTGAACCAATCGCCCGGTTGCACAAGCCCCAGTAACTGTTTTATAGTTAACATGCGAAATTTCCTGCGGGAAATATAGAGATTCAGTCCGCGGAGATCTAGAATGGGTCTGAATTCCCCTGTTTTCTTGGGAACCAGGAAATACATGGAATAATGACCCTCTTCCCTGCTCTGGGGGTGCACAACAGACACAGCCTGTTTTTGCACCAACGCCTGAATCTCTGCTGAGAGAAAAACCGTCCTCGCTTGAGAGGAAAGGTTCCCCTCTCGTATGCCCATAAAAGGAGGTGGGACACGGCAGAACTGGAGTGAATAACCCCGTCTCAGTGTCCTGTCCATCCATTTTGATAGTACACAACTGAGTTTCCATTCCCCATAACACTGTGTTAACGGGCATGCCCTCAGCTGTGGGGCCGCAGCGATAAAACTGTCCCGCCGCAAAACTCCCCGTGAAGGGAAGTTTTGCCCATGGAGGGTCGACACAGAAAGGGCCGACTGTTTACTGAGGACCCTGAACGCACCTCCGCCCGCTCATGACTGAGCGCGTGCTCCCTCCTAATGCTGCTCTCCTTACGGTGAACAGCATTAACCGGAGTTTTTATAGGAGTAGTGTGTTTTACTGAGGTCCCTGAACGCACCGCCACGCTCTCTTCTGAGAAAGCGGGCGCTGCCATAATGCCACTTTTACCCCCATGGTAACCTGCATTAATCGGAGTCTTAGCTCCAGGCTTAGTGTGTTCCCTAACAGCAATACGCCGGCCATAATGCCTCTGTACCTGTGCAGTATTATGAAAACATTGCCTACATTTCATCACTCTCATCTGCGCACTCCCACTAGCCTCCTCCTTTACAGGAGCAATAGCTGGGGCGGCGAGTGGGTAATCAGTACATACATCGTGTGTAACTGTATCATTGTGGAAACAAAGGGCACTTAGACTTGGATACAGATTAACCTTTTCTTTATTTTTAAAAGAGGACAAGGGAATCTGGGCATTGAATAGTGAGGAGGCGGGATTCGCCCTAGCGTCCCCGGTGAAGAGATAACTTTCCCTCGCCGAGACGCTACCTCTCTCCGCCCGTCCGCTTCGAGCCGACGGCGCACCCCACCCGGCTGCTCTCTGCTGTTGCGGAGCATGCCGAGGTCGGGCAGCCTGTCCCAGCGGCTGACGGGTCGTAGAGGTGGAAGGCGCCGCAGCCATGGAACTCCCCTGCCGGCGCCTCTCCCTCCGCCTCACTGTTGCACTACGCTCCCTCACCTGCGTAGGAGCGCGAGGAGCGTGTGATGAAGCCTGAGGAGGAGCTAGCATTAGCATCCGGCTAAGCTGCATCCTCTCCTCCTCTAGGCGACTGAATCGTTGAGTGACCGCAGTGATCGACCCAAAAAGCCCCTCCGTAGATACGGGGGCTCCCAGGAGATCATCGCGGTCTTTCTTAGACAGGGTGGTGAGTCCCAGCCAGATGTGTCGAGACGCCACCGTGGCCAGGGAAATCACTCGCCCCGCTGCAGCGGCCACGCCCTGGATCAGATTATTCATCTGACCTATGGCGCGGTCCTGATAATCACTCCCGTCTTCCGGCAGGAGGGCGGGGGCGTCTGCCTGAGGGGTAATCAGGGAAACGCCCAACACGCCAAGATTATTTGCTGCAGCCGCCATCTGCGTACCGAGCTTGAATATTTTATCCAAATATTCCAAAGCATCTCGGTCCCGGGGCAGCGGGGGCAGGGGTCGCTTACCCTCCGCCCAACCAGCCTCCCTCGGGAGCAGAAGGGCCGCTAAGGCCTCATCAAGGGGGGGCACACCCGGACCCGAAGTGTCCGCGCGGCCCTCCACCTTGATGATACCGGCCATAGCGGCTACTGGAGCCTTCGTTTTTAATGGCTGCTGCCATGTCGCCTCCACACACCGCCATATATCAGGCAGCTGGGGCGAAACGAAGGTTGGTTGCGCTGGATGCGCCGGGCCGTAATACCCCTGTCTCAGGCGGCTTATCGGCTTCGGTGGCAGCGGTGGGGGGAGCGGTAGGCCTACACGCTCCGTCGCCAGAGTCATCACCGCCGGGAAATCCATCCGCGCAGACCTGAGAGTTGGTGCTCCAGACACCGAGGCGTTCTCGTCCTCCTCCTCCGGAGTCGGTGTCGACTGGCCCCACGGCAGGGGGAACCGGAACGGTACGTCCTCCTCTCCTGACTCGCCCATCTCGACGACCTCGAGATCCGAGCCCTCCACCTCCTCCTGCGGAGCCTCCGCCGCCAAAAAATGCTGCCCGCGACGTTCTCGCATGAGCCGCGGAAGCACCTGGCAGGCTGCACACGCCGGTGCCGGCTCCATACCGCTCACGGCATGTTCAGGTCCCATGCACAGATAGCAGAAGGGGTGAGGATCTGCTCCCGCGATCAGATTCGGGCATTTTGGGCAAGCCCTGTGCTCAAAAATCTCCATACTCTCAAAACAACGTCTCTAGTCTCTTCCGTGAAAACAATACTTCCGTCGCTGAAGAGAAAGGGATGGCGATCAGGAGGCGAGGCCTCCTTTTATAGGGCGTGATGCGCGCGCATTCAGGTGGGCCCGCCATTGGCCGGCCACGTCTATTTAGATTTTCAGTGAAGAATGCTCGCAAGATAAGGTAGTACCCATAGAGTCCAGTAGAGGGCGGAGCCTGTGAGAGATATAACATAAAATTGTAGATCCATAAAGGCAAATCCTTTAACCCACACGGTGTGCTATAACTGAACGTGAAAGTGAGCGACTGTTATTATTATATAAAAGAGACTTTACCTGTTGAGTTGAAAGGCACTTGGGTGAGAGGCACATAACTGAAGGTGAGGATTTATATTATTTCCCAATTCTTGTTATGCTATCATCATTTTGATTATAGTTATCCTTTTTGTGCAGTACAGTTATATAAATAGTTACCTCGTATGTTAACATTATTTTTATCTCAAAACTTTAATGTTTTGTAGAGCTGCACTTAGAAAAAAAGAAATGTGTATAACCCTATATTTTTCTAGCTCTGGGTGTTTATTTCGTTTGATTGAATCTCTTTATAACCTGTACACAAACTGAATTTTCCAAAACGCTGCTTGTTTGTATTGAGCAAGATTAAATGAAATATAATTCTCTGGATAAATACAAAATAAGTCATTTTACCAGAGATTGCTGCTTAGTGATTCACTTAGATGTCCGGGTCTTGGTTTGAATATCGTCTGATCATAAGGCAAAGAATGCATTATAGGGTATTTGTTCCTGACTGCACTCAAAGAGAAGAACATTAACACTCACCTTTATTCTTTAAATAAAAGAAAGGGGAAAAGTGAAATCATTTATTTTACCTTAAATGTCTGTTAGACATACTGTAAGGTGCAGTAAACAGACTTACACAGTTTCACTGAAATTGTAGATAAACTAAATATTTCACGTCTATTTTAAAACGGCATAGACTTATTTAAAGGGTTTAAGATAACACTAATCTGTCCCTATGGCAGTAGTATGCTTATCAAGTGTATACTGTAAACTCATAAGCTAGTACTGTGAGTATTTATTGAGTGGGACAATTTCGCTTTTGATCAAGTGAAAGTAATTTCTTTACAGTTTTTAGTTATATACCTTTGTACTTTTTAAATTGAACACACTTTATTTGTTATATATTTTCTGAAGTAACAATTCAACAGACTTTAAGATATTAATAAATGATAAAAGTTTTCCTGTGCAGCACATTTGAGTCAGTATGAGACGTTGCAAAACAAAGGGATTTACAATATTATACATCATTAATAATACTTTACCATACATGATGAAGGTTGTGAAATATTTGATCTCAAATGTTGGATTGATAATGTTTTTACAACCATTTTTTGTTGAAGCCATGGGAAGCACCACATCTAGACCTTCTCCAAAAGGTGAGTAACATTTAAAAAAACATTGCCTAATAGATGAAATCAATCACAATGGGACTAAGGTTTTACTGCAAATGTTCACTTTACTTTTCAGTTCTGTCTCAAGAATGGAGGACCGGTCCTTGGGGGTGAGTTCATTTTTCAGTGTGTGGTGTCAGTTCTATCCTCGCTCTCCCATCTCTGAGGATAACCAACACTACAACAGAGACCCCTCTCTAAATGACAGAGTTCATGTTCTGGTTTGCGTCATCCGAGGCGACACAGCAGGATTGCAGAATGATGATAACCCATCACAGTTAATGGCTGAGGATTTCAGGAAACAGTTGAGGGAAGTCAGACTTGCAGCCAGTGATATGGGTAAGGGTTGGATAATAAATGAACAAATACAATTATATACATTGTATTTTAAAAGTATATTTAATGTATCATAATTCTAATAAAATATAATAACACAGTAAAATAACCTGACCAACTTTATTTGAACTGAATCTGATTTTGCTCTGTATTGGCAGGGATTCCTGAAATTGCTATTCTCACCAGAATTACCTGTCCAGAGGTCGGCAAGGATATACAGAACGTGTATAAGAGCAAGTACCTGAAGAAAAAGGTTTGTTTCTATTGGTAATTTAGTTTTAGACAACTGTAATTCAAGTTGTAATATCATTTTGTTTTACACTGTTATATTCTAACAGCAAAATCTCCTTGGATCAGCACATTCATTTCTTAAATGTATATTGAGGAGTTGAGTGGCAGTCTGGGATTTCCACAAAACTGCATCTTTCCTGTGAAGAACTACCACTCAGAGATCGACACAAATGATGACACAGATACACTGATACTGAGCGCACTGACACGGATGATTGAATCTGGAGAAGACTTTGTCAACGACCTGTAAAACTACACTGCTGAGGCAGGTCTTGTTTTTATAACAACATGTTAACAATTATGATAAGTACATGAAGTGGGCAAAATGGCTTTTAGTTTTTTGTTTGCATCACATCTATATTATAAATGATGGTATCTCTACCTTAATGAGTAAAGTATGAAAGGGCTTTATTTTTCCTATATTTGATGTTTTCTTTGCATTATGATATTGTTAGTTTTATGCTTTTTTGATTCAGGTGGTAATTTAGTGGGAATGCTGTTAACAGCATTCCAACTAACTGTTCTTCTACGCACGAAAAGTTTATTATTCCGCCGACTTATTTTGGCCCTCTTCTCCTCCCGCATTGAACATCGCAGAAACTCCGTTCGAACATCAAAACGTTCAGCTCGGTCGGGAATCGATGGCTATTACTTTTCTCATTCATAACTTTCATAATTCCAGAGATACATCCCATAATTCATCACATTTTTAACATTTGAACTTTAACATTGCGCAGCTCGTTAAGGCAGAGTGCGTGATGTCAGAGTTAGAGTGGAGGACAGTTTGAAATTTGCCTTCATATTTTTTTTTTAAACTGCCATAATTCCCAAACCCTACATTCCTGAGACATAATTTTTCATGACAAACGTAGGAAAACATCTCGTAGCTTGAAAAATAACAAATAATTCAGCAAAAATAATTAAACAAACTGCCTCTTGAGGGCATGACGTGACAAAAACATTCAATATGCCTCCATTAAACCCCATTGTAATTTCAGCCTGATATTTCCTCAGAGCAGCAGCCGCACACCTTTAGTTAAACTGCCAAAAAGGCCACATTATTAACCCGAAACTACACAAAAATTACACTTCAGATACTCAACTTCCTTGACATTGTTCACGTTTTGAAATTTCACAGATATCTGTTACGGTTCTTCCACAAAACGTTCACATGTAAGAGGTTCATCTCTCATCCAGAACAATGGAACCCTTTGATCTCTGGACGACTCATTAGCTCAAATAAAAACACCTGTGTCACGGAACACGATGATGTCATCACTTCAACTGACATGGTTCAAGGCTCTTTCTGCATGTCAGTCTTTATGCATGACGGTGTTTTTCATAATGGATCCCTGACCACTCACATTTGTACACTGTGAACAAATTATATTATTAAACAAATATATAACATAAATACAAAAAATACTCTCATTTAGTCTCTTTTCCAGCGCTCTTCATCTGTAACTTTAGCATTTCTGAGTGTCCTTGAACGTATCAATAATAGCAGATGCGTCACACGAAGCCCGGGAGAATCATTCTGCTCTGATTCCTTTGAGGTAAGTTGATGTTCCATAAACACCTGCACTTTAAAGGGTCAAATGAACTCTCTTAAAAATATAACACACCGTTTGAGTTTCTTCATAGACTGTTTACTGGCGTGAGAACTGATATTCATTTACACATTAAAGGATACTAGCAGCTTGCAGCGTTGCGTTAGCCCGTTAGCATTGCGCTAACGCTGCTAGGCTGCAAATGAACTCTTTTTCAAAGTATAACACACCGTTTGAGTTTGTTCATAGACTGTTAACTTGCGTGATTACTGATATTCATTTACACATTAAAGGATACAGCTTCTTAGCAGTGTATCCAGTTTAAGCCCTAACGTGCTAATGTTAGCACGTTAGCGCAGTGTGCTAACGTTAGCACACTGCGCTAACGTTAGCACACTGCGCTAACAGGACAATTGCCAAGCTTGTCATGTTGTTTATAGCAGCTAACTGCAGTATGACTACTCCTGTTTAGTTACCAAAGGATGCTAACAGCCAGTTATTAATGCTAACTTCAGCCTAAACATGTAACTGTTGTGCTGCAGTGCTTGTGTTGTAGTGCTACTTGGGGCTTATCTGTTGCCACTGTTTTGTTTTTTTGCATACTTTCTAAATATGCTAAATGAATCTTTGGGACCTGTATTAGCAGCTACGAACAAGCAGTGATTTTAAGTAATTCACTATATTTAATCATGCACTGTACTTACAGTAAGTACAACATTGAGTGACTTTTACCTTACTTAACTATTTAAATAATGTGCTACTTTGTTCTTCTACCCCACTACAATTCAAAGGTTAATAGTGTACTTGCATAAGGAGCCTTCAATGCTTCATCTTCATCTAATTAAATGTAAGCAACCAATTTGCATCAGATACCGTGATACTATGCATAGTGTTAATGTTGTTTTATAACCTGGAAACTGCGTTCATGGTTTTTTATACCTTGTAGGATATTTTCCACTTCTCTCATACGTTGATGTCTGTGAGTGTTAAGGCAAACATATCAATATTGTTTTCCAACATTTTGTTGCTGTATTATGATATTTATCATCTTGTTTACAGCACCTTCTGATTGGAGAGAGTCCTCAACACCCAGACGAGTTCATCTCTACTGTGGTCAGATCAAGAATTGGCACCAGGGTGGAGGGAGGTGTCAGGAAGGCAAGGCCCTCCTCCTCTAAATGGCCTGCCACACTTTCACCGCCAGAACCCTCACCTTGATTGGTGGGAGCCTTTCATAAGGTTTAGGCCCCGGCCACACGAGGACGATAACGGCTAAACGCATAGGATTAACGCAAACGCAATCGCGAAAAAGCTTCCGTCCACACGCAATCGACACCGGAAAGTTTCTGTCCACACGAGACAGCTCCGTTTAGCTCCAACCGCTGGAGAAGCTGCAGTACATATGCAGGAGCCTGTAAGTGGCGCTGTAACTTCCTCCACAAAAGAAGAAGCATGGTTGTCATGGTTGCCCTTCTGTTTATTCTCCGCGGTGGGGGCAGAGGGAACCGGCAGAGTTTTTCGCCAGTCAACGTGTATTAAAGTTGAAATCTTCCAGACAAAATGATAAAAGTGCCGGTCAAAGGTCTTCTTTGTTATTTATTGAGCTTTAAAACAAATGAATAACGACTCTATATAATATATAAAATACACGGAGCCTCTCTTTTTCCTCCCTCTCTTCGGACAGCGTCAGTGTCTGTCTCTCATGCAGCAGCTGGTCCAGTAATGAGTGACCCGGCCAACAGTAAAAATAAACATATTTATAACTAGTTTAGGTAGTTTGAGAGGTAATTAAAATAGCTAAGGGTGATGATCTGACTTGAAGTGTGTGTTTTGCTCCGTTCACCGCTGCATCACAGCGGGAGGAGCTGCAGGTGAGCAGAGCTGCGTGTCTCCGCGTCCTGTCAGATTAGACTTCACTCGAGAGAAAGATAAATAATCTGAATTCAGTGTGCAGTTTATTTGACGCGGGGGTGAGCAGCAGAGGTGGGGATAGCAACTCTGCGATCCGCCATTGTTGTCGTTGTTGCTGGTGAAACATATGAGCAATGACGCGGGGTACGCGGAGGTGAGCAGGAGAGGCGGGGAGAGGCGGGGCTATTGCGTCATCATAATCAGAACATGTTCGTATAGGGCGTACTCACGGAGCCGTTGGACCCCCCAGAGCGTTGCGTATGCCTTTCTATCCACCTTGGGACCCGTTATCGTTTCCTAAGTCGTTTAGTGCCATATTCGGTTATCCTCGTGTGGCCCAACGGTCTATATGACACTAAACAGTAACGCAAACGACCGTTATCGTCCTCGTGTGGCCGGGGCCTTAGTGGCCATTCCAAACGTTTTTGACAGACATTCAGAAAAAAACACAACCACATAAAAACCAACGTATTAATGATTTCATAAAATACCAGAGACAGCGTACTATTATTTCATGACATTTAGGGTGAGATTTTAATTGTTCAATTAAAATATACATATGTGACATGTAGAGATGTCCCGATCCGATCACGTGATTTTCAAAAGATCGGAATCGGGAGAAAAAAATCGGGGATCGGAATTTTTTTTTTATACATTTTTAAAGATTTTTTTTATTTAATGTTACAAAACAAAAATGACCATGTTCAAGTCTTAAAGTCATCCTGAGGCCTTAGTTTTGGTTTCAAATTACACAACATCATGTATGTGTTGCTTCTTTGGGGCTTGTTTTCATAGACCTGGTTTCTTATTTCTGTGGGCGCAGTGTCTAATAGTGTACTGATAAACGAGTACTGATAAGCTTTATTTTGTTTTGATCCAATGCTGCACAACTGAACTGATCCAATGCTGCTGTGAAAAAAAGAAGCTATATCCATGTTGGATAGAATGGGTAGTTGGGTACTGTCATTTAAATAAAAAAATAACCTTAAGGGACAACTTGAATGCTTTTTTCCTTTTTTTTCTCTTAATGCATTGCATAAAGATCGGATCGGGAAAAATCGGTATCGGCAAATTGTCAAAATCAAATGATCGGAATCGGATCGGGAGCAAAAAAAGGTGATCGGGACATCCCTAGTGACATGTGAAGTACAACTGTTTGTTCTGGTTTGACTGCTATTATTTAATTAATATGAAAAGTTGCTGTTTTTTTTCTCTTCACTTATTGTTTGATTTATTTAATTGATATGAATAGTTTCTGTATTTTAGATTTTTTGTTCTTCAGATTGTTATTTTTCTTTAGTAATTGATGTCTATATATTGTTTGTTTTTAACTTATTCACTTGAGTGATTTTTAATATATTTATTACAACATTTGTATCAATAGTTTCTGTATATAGTTGTTTGATCACTTATTCTTTCACACAAATTACTTTATTTTTGTTCACCTTTTCATTTTGTGGTTTTACAGAATATAATTTGTTAGTAATTGATTTAAACAGTTTTCTATAGTTTTTTTCATGTATTGTTTGACAGATTTTCACCTTTTCACTCGTGGTTTTACTGAATATAATTTGTTAGTAATTTATTTGAAACGTTTTATATAGTTTTTTCCCCCATGTTCTGTTTTTTGAAAATAAAATGTGCCAAATGTTACTATTTCACCAGTTCTTTTTGCATTTTCAACTTTTCCTACGAATAACATTCTACATTCAAAGCCTTAAATCTTTAACATTATACATTTGGAGTTTCATGCTACTTTTTAACATAATATTAATTCATATGGAAACCATTCAGTCATCCAAATATTCCTGATTATTCACTTTCTTCTTACACATTATATTTCAGCATAAAGCATTCCCACTAGCAATTTCTTCAGGAATTGCATTCTCTAGTTTATATTGCCGTCTCCAGGTAATCGAGAATCTGAACATTCGTAGGTCGAAGATGAGATGTGGTTGAAACGTGTTCAGAATAATGATAACATATGCTGTACCTGTCACTGATTAAAAAGGGATTTGTATATAATGATAATTGTTTTAATATAACCAGATCATATTCATCAAATAATGATAACATCAATATTTTTAAATGACATAATAAACATAATTATTTCAATCAAGACAACAGATCAGAGCAGTTCTGTGATTTGCAGCTCATTCAGATCAAAGCAGCTTCACTTGTCTCTAAGAAAACCCTCGTCAGGTTTTAAAACATGCATGTGATTACACTCTCAAAAACAATACATGGTGTTTCTTATTTTTGCTTGCATTAAATGGTTCAACAATGATGTACATCAATTGTTTAACATATTTGGTGAATCCATATTTTGTTGTTACATTGGGAGGGTGCAAAGTCATGATAATCAGTGCCTGTTTTATACAGTGGGCCTATTCTAGGATGGTTACATTTTAATGCTTTGATTTCTGTAAAGATGAAGATGAAGCTGTTGATCTACAATCATTTGATTCTCACCAATAATATTTTGAGCAATAAATGCATTCCCACATTCAATTGTGACTTAGACTGGATTCGTGGACTTGCTCAAACACATGGACATACTGTATCTCTCTGATTGCACTGTACAATCTCTTGTAGATTTTCTTGCCAATAAAATAAATAAATAAGTCGTTTAGTGTGAATCCTCATTGCTGAAAAAGTAAGGTTGAAACATATGTATTCAAACTTTATATGAATGTAAAGGATAGTCAAGGCAGCACATTTATTTGGGTTGTTGAGACGCAGCAAATCATTTTTGGGTGGTCTCTGCTTTTTTGCTTCTAACGCTATGGCCTAAAATGAATAATTGTACCGTATGGTTTAACAACAGCAAACTTGACATTTCACTCAGTAACAATGCCTCTACTTAAATGTCTTATGTCCCTCTAATCACAAATGCGACAAACGCTACGGATTCATTACAATTTCATACATTTTCTTTAAGTAGATTTAGAATAAGAAATTTGGAGAAAAATATTATATAACAAAAACATTTTGACTTTTGATTTTTTAATGTACCAGAGCACCCTAGGCAGAAGGTCCATGATCGATTTCGTTATCGTATCATCGGACCTGAGGCCGTATGTTTTGGACACTCGGGTAAAGAGAGGGGCGGAGTTGTCAACTGATCACCATCTGGTGGTGAGTCGGGTCGAGTAGCGGGGGAAGCCTCTGGATAGACCTGGTAAGCCCAAACGTGTAGTTCGGGTGAACTGGGAACGTCTGGAGGAGGCCCAAGTTCAGGAGGCCTTCAACTCACACCTCCCGCGGAGCTTTTCGGGCATTCCTGTGGAGGTTGGGGACATTGAACCAGAGTGGTCGGTGTTCAAAGCCTCTATTGCCGAAGCCGCGGCGGGGAGTTGTGGTCTCAAGGTCTTAGGTTCGTTCGACTGAAGAAGGAGGCCTTCAGGGATTTGTTATCCCGGGGGACTCCCGAGGCAGCTGCAAGGTACCGACAGGCCCGAAGGGCAGCAGCCTCAGCCATGGCCG
>CALSBZ010023174.1:0-13512 GCA_943591055.1 Gobionotothen gibberifrons
AAAGTAACCCATTTGAAACTTTTAGTCGAGACTCATTGTTCTCATTATTTTAACCAGTTCTCTCCTGGACGCGAGAAAAACGAATAAGCTAATACCACCCAGCCCGTCATCTGTTCGACCTGCTGCCCTCGGGCCGGCGCTACAGTTCACTGAAAGCCCGCACCTCCAGATTCACAAACAGTTTATTCCCATGGGCCATTAGGACATTAAACACACACAAATAATCCTGGTCATCTACATGACCATCCGAAGCTGTGTGCACCACTTGCTGGTCGAAATGGTCAGACCTTTTAATCTGTGTTTTAGTATGTCTGTTTTTAAAGCACTCGCTGGAGCAGTGACTATAAATCTCATTGTATTCTGTACAATGACAATAAAAGCTTTTGAATTTGAATTTAATGACCGGCAGGGCTCCCCCCGTTGACAGTTCACTGTCTAGCACTGGCTTCGTAGTGCACTGATCGATTAGGCTAAGCTAACCTGTAGCTGCTCCCTCCACACTCACAACAACTTCATACAGACATAAATAAAGCAGCTGTATTCGCCATACAGGAAACACACATTTAAAACGGTTTTATTAAATATTTGCGAGTATATTAGTATATTTGCAGAGATGAGGCCGGAGCCTAGATGCCAAATCAAATAATAAACATTTCAAACTTGAGTTGTCTAACTGAAATGTTGCCCAATAATGCCAAACATAAATTCCTCTTTCAAAATCATCTTTTGAGGCTTGTATTTGTGTGTGAATTACCTCTACAGCGGTGTGTTAGGAGAAGAAGGAAAACCAAAGCACTGAGAGCTCTGAGATGAGTTTTAGGGGGCTTTCCGTCTGTGTGGAGAAGCATCATGGAACCGCTGGAAATTAACAGAGTACAGATGACAGTGTGAAGTTCCAGGTGAAAACATATTTTAAATAGTTGTTTATGTAAAACTTGGGGAAAAAATGCTTGTCAGAAATAAATCTGATGGTCATTTAAATGTGGCCATTAGTGCTGGAAGCTCCAATAAAGGACACATAAAACGTTGCTGCCATCTTCTGTGCTTTACTTATAATCACACACATTCAATGTTTCCTCATATTATGTCCTCTGTATCAAACACACCCTACTTAAGAGAGAACAGCTTCACTTTACTGTAATTTACACCTCTGTGGTAATAACTCAATATACCAATATTAACAGAGTCAAGTCATAATGTGTCTGTTTAGTAGCTTAAGACTTTATAGCAAACCAAAGCTAATTGAAATATATATATTTCAATAACAAAAACAGGTTATTGTGGACAAAGTCTGATAATGTACCGGAGATATTGGACTTACCCTACTGTTACTAAGATATTCAACAAATGGAGCATATACTTTAAAGCAAACCAAAGGTTAACAAATCACGAAACATTTCAGAACTGTAGAAATCAGTAACACAGTTTGATTCTGCATGCAGTTTTCACTCAGACACAAACGTTTGAAATAACTTTTGTTATCTTCTAATCTAAAGTTGTGACTGAGACCACAACTCAAAATGCTGAGACACATTTTTCTCCAAAGTTTAAATCTATTTTAGATCCAATGTTAGAGAAAGACCACTTACCGGTTGCGTGTCTGTCTGCGAGGTCAAAGTCAGTAAATCATTAACAGGCTCCAGCAGTGTATCAGGCAAATTAAATAACACCTAATTAATTTGCTCCACTGAGTTTCTTAGTAGTCAATATTTTCTGTAACAGCAAGAGACATTTCTTCCAAGAGCTTTGTAATATATTCAAGTACAGTTCAAATGTATCCACCCTATTGTTATCTGAGTGTTTGAGCGTCTCGGTCCATCCTATCTGAACTTTGGACTCACTTATCAGGTTATAAATCATACACTGCAATGAAATAAGTTCCAGGCGAATATCAGCTTATTTTTATTGTGGTAACAATTGAAAGGCAATTCTCTGTTAAGGAGGATGACCTTGATCTTTTAGGGCAGGGGGCGGGACTTCTCCTTTTGATAACATCTGTCAGACTTTATTGTATTGTGTGTGATTGAGAAATCATGCAAAAAATGGCAGGATGTTTGTATATCTGATTTAATCTCCATCAGATAATAAACTCTGACCTCAATGTTTTTCGATGTACAGCAGTATGCATGGACTTGCTGCCTGTGGTGCAGAAAACCAACCAGGGTTTCGTAAAATAAAAAAATCTCAGATCGAGCGTTAAACCAGGATGTGGACAGGAGGATATTTAAGAGTCTCTGCAGGGGTCCTCAGCCTTTTCAGCACATGATGGGAAACTTTCAACTTTTTCCAAATATTTCATACTTTTTGAAATATTCAGCTTTTTAAAATCTTTTTTTAACATGTAACTCAATGGGAAGAACTTTCAAATCCTCTTTTACCTACACCTTGCTCCAAATGCTACTCCTTCCACATACTTTCAGCTAGAGATTTCATTTTCCAACTTTAAAACGGACACAAGACATTCAGCTATTGAACTTGTATTCAGATGTTTTATATCTTTTACATTATTGAGATATGTAACCTAGTTTGGAGTTTGGTAAAAAGGCCTTCTTCAGAGTTTAACATTAGTGTGTATTGCGCAGCTCGTTAAGGCTAGAGTGCGTGATGTCTAGAGTGGAGGAGAGCTTGAAATTCGCCTTAAATGTTTTTCTTCAACCTGCCATAATTCCCAAACCCTACACTCCTGGGACACACTTTTGTCATGAAAAACGTAGGAAAACCTCTCGTACGTTGAAAAATAAAAATAAATTAAGCAAAACAATTCAACAAAATGCCTCTTGAGGGCATGAAGTGACAAAAACTTTCAACATGTCTCCATTAAGGCCCATTATAAATCCAGCCTGATCTTTCCTCAGAGCAGCAGCTACAAACCTTTAGTAAATCTGCCACATTATTGACCCGAAAGTACACAAAAAGCAGACTGAGATGCTCCTCAGGGTCCTGACATGCTCCACGCGTTGACATTTCACCGATAGCTGCTACGGTTTTCAACAAAAGTTCGAAATGTAAGAGGTTTATTTCTCATTCAGAACAATCGAAAGGCTCTCCTTTCACTGATCACTTCACATCTCCATGGTAACCTTTGATCTCTGGGCTCACTAACAGGTGTTTGATAACGCCATCTCCAATAATGTCGTCACCTCAAACACAAACAAACAGACTGGAGTTTAACAGACTGGAGTTTAACAGACTGTCTCGGCCTATTATTTTCTGTCTGATGGAGACTTCATACTGACTTCAACATGTTCCACATATTTTATACACCCCCCGCACCAAACTGCGAACCTTTGCTGACAGAGCCTTCAGTGTGGCAGCCCCCACCCTCTGGAACGCTCTCCCTGCGGAGATTCACAACATCCCCACGCTTGACACCTTCAAAAGGGCCCTCAAGACCCATCTGTTTGCTAAGGCCTTTGGCCCCTAATCTATTTGTTGTTTTGTCTGTCTGACTGGTTGTCTGACTGCCTTTTGTTTTGTTATGTTTGTTTTGCCCCTGTTCTTCTTTGTAAAGCGACCTTGGGTCTCATGAAAGGCGCTATATAAATCCAAGCTATTATTATTATTAGTATTGGTGACGTATGGTTTTATTTCAAAAGTTAAAATATTCTGCTGCTTTTCAAAACGTTTTTTTTTCTCTTCTTAATACACATTCATTCACTACTACTTACATTTAATATCTAACTACTTTCAGCTACAGAAACCATTTAACTACTAACTTATTCAGCTATTTCAAGACATTGAGGCTATACATGTTGTTGTTTATACCTTTTTTAAACCTTTTCTTTTAAATATTAAGCTTCTTCACTATTTTTCATCACAAAAACGCGTCGATTTCAACTTGCGAATTTCCGAATTTCCAAGTACCCGAGGAGAAGGAAGCAGAAAACAAAGTAAGTACAAACTGAGCCCACAGGATTGAGCTACTAAAAAACGTTTAGGTTTTGGTTTCACTGAAGATTTTGAAATGGTGTTTTTTTTTTTTTTAAAGAAGTGTTATGATAACTAATTATCTGCAGTGTTTTAGTCAATTGACTATTCAGGAGACAGAGGAGCTGATCATTTTACCTTGCTTTGAATATTACATATTAAACAATAAACCTACTGTAACCCACTCAAATAATGCAGTGAGTTTTAGACCCTGTAATAAACAGCAGCTCCCACTTGGGGCAGTGTTGGGGCAGCAGAGTCTGCATATCAGGGAGGAGAGGAAGAGCAGGCCAGGTGTGGTTGTTAATGAGGCTCAATGAGTGGCAGCTGGGTGTGGGCCCTGTGTGTAAGAGTATGTTCGAATTGTTTGGTGATGTGTGCTTTTTGATGCTGTGGGGGAACCAGGAACTAGCAGAACCGACTAAAGTTTTTGGAGCTGCAGTTTCTGTCTTTTCACTCACCAGAGAAAAAGGATTATAAAGGATTCCACTCACCAGAGAAAGAGGACTGATAGACATTGGATTGCCAGAGGGAAGCTGCAGACTACCCGGGTTCGAGTATTGTTGTTTTGTATCTGATATCAGATTGGGTTTCACTGGGGTGGATGGGGGGGTTTGTGAAAGTGTTGTAAAAATGTTTAATAAAATGCCGGCTATATTAATTTGATATTGTTCTTTCTATTTAAATCATCTTCTACTCCTCATTGAAAGCAACCTGTTACCTGTTTATTTTGTATGGAAACATCTGCATGCTTTTAGGTATAATAACTACATTTAGATGTAAAGCCTTAGAGATTTGACCTGAATATAAATTGATGCAGTGTATTTCCTCCCTCTGTCCACCAGATGTCTCCACACTCTCAGAGTCATGTTGAACTCCTCACTTCTCAGAGTGCAGTCACATGACCTGGTTCACCTACTCACCCGTTTCCACTTCCCCTCATCAGCCTGCAGAGTATATGTATCCTGCAGCCTCTGTCTGTCTTTAAGCTTTTTGTAATCAAACACTGAAATGTAACTAGCTTGTTTGCATGTGGGTCATTTCCCTTAGCAGCCACCGACAGATAGTGAACTTTTAGCAGACTTTCCTCCAACATGGAGGCCACTATTCTTGCTCTTGTAGCTTTAGCCCCTCGTGACAGTTTCAGCTTCTTCTTCTTTCACTTTCAGAATAAAAACCACACGAGGAACCCACAGACAGAAACAGGTAGACGGGCCCCTCAGCTCACTTAAAGCCAGCGTCTGAAAACCAACCGGCAAACACGTGCAGAAAAACTAAATGTATCTGGACATCGAGTACTTTAAGGTAGCCTGATGTACCATGTGGTGAAGTGAAGGGCTGATCAAGGTTTTGTTAATAACAAAGGAACTGCGTATCACAAGACTCATGCATTAATACGTATGGGGAATCTTTTTTTCTCATTTTGTTCTACAATCACCTGCATGACAGATGAAAGCAATAGAGGTGGCAGTTTGTTAAATATTATTATTTAAGGATGTTGGCTAGTGGAGCCTCGCAGATGGGGGTGCTGCAGCCCCCTCAGCATCCCCCCCTTCCCATGTCCATTCGCAAGCAGGAAATGAACTCGGCTCACAATGTCCCCTCCGCGCAGCAGCGAGCCGCGCAACGTCCCGCCAACACGGCACCCAGACCCCACGCAGCACTGGTGTCCATTTCAACAAAGGAATTATGATCAGTAGAAATGGCCATTACATGGGACCTTTTGAAATCACCTTTTCAAACTGCCTTTTAATGTTATTGTTCATATTATTATGAATAAACACATGTATTGAATGTATCACGTGCATAATAAAGATTTAAAACGGAATCAAAGCTGTCGATGATGTTTCTCAGGGGAATTTGGCAAATTTGGCAAAAAATATCTGGCAATAATTGAGCCTTGTGGTACTCCATATTTTATCTCTATCATAACAATGTTTAATTCTGTGTCAGTAGTGTTAAAGTATATTTTTCAGTCATGTCATAATGCTGTTTGTCTGTTTAACACATCAAGACGTAACGTTGTCTTTCTCACGTGAGAGTTTTGGCCTCAGCCTCTAATATTAACCCCACCACTGACACGTATTTCCTTCCATGACACGCGTCTGAGCTACAAGGCGTTTCATTAGTGAGCCACACAGGAAGAGACCACCCCTCTTCTTCTTTTTATATTTCAGTGTGAGGTTCACTCAGTCAGCAGCCAGACGCCATGGAGGCCACAGCGCTCTGCATCACACTGTGTGAGTACTGAGTCCTCATCTGATGTTTTTCATATAAAACATGATGCTACATCATATTAGCTAAAGGAATATATGGAGGTAGATTTGTGTCAATATTATTTGTGTGAACAGATCACTAACCCGTGTAAATGTAAAAAAAAGTCTACGTGTGTCACTGCCATTTTGGGACGATGATGTGGTTTCAAGCATTTTCAGATGCAGTCTGAAAAATAATTGCTGCTTGACGTGCATTTTATAAATCCATGACACATTTTCCATTAATATCTTTGTGATTTTACAAATCCTTTTGGGAATTTTTGGAAGTGTTTTAACACAGCCTATTGATCCGTCCAAACACATAATATTGATTTTTCTAATTGTTTTTAAAGTATTATCTATCAAAGATACATGTAAACAATAAAGTCAAGGTAATACAATTGAATATAACAAATCCTTACAAGTATCAGTGTGATGCTTGTCTCTGTTGTCTCTGCAGGGATGACGGTGTTTCTGCAGCTCTGTGAACAGAAAGTTGGTAAGAAGCTTGTTTACCAAAAAGAAAGCAGAAAAAGAAAGGTCATTACTTTATTTAAAGTGCTATATATTAATCTCAACAACACATGTATTTTTCGGTTTCAGATACAGATGTTTGGATCGAACCATCCAGACTTCAAGTCTTTGAATACAAGCCTGTCTCTTTAAGATGTGTGGGCTTCGATGGTTTGACTGATGTGAACATTTCACGGTGGAGCAAAGCAGGAAAGGAAACTTGTGATGGTTCAAAATGGGGCTCGTTTCATGAGTTTAATTGCACCGTTGAATCTCCTTATAAAGAGGACAGTGGAGATTACTGGTGTGAGGCTGGAGGGAAGAAAAGCAACTATGTGAACGTCATTATCACCGGTATGTTGACATTAACTCAGCAACAATCTCTTTCTGTGTGTATGTATGACATATTAAACAAGAAGACAAATTCCCTGTATGTGAAAAACAACTTGGCAATAAACGTGATTCTATACAATGTTTGTTAGAAGAACATAAAAGTACAATGTTGCCAAAGTTATAAAATAAACATATGCTTTTTTAGCAAAACGTTTTTTTCTATCTTAATATTGTAAATAAAGATCAGAATTAATGAAGAAAGTGCAATAAAAGCAAACGGCGTGCACAAAGCTGAGCGTGGTTATTAAGCAAAGCCTACTATTGGATTCAAGTCATAAAATTGCAAACAAATATATTTCTAAAATCTAAACAAATGTTTTTCTCCTGTCTCTGATGTCATTTTAATAATTGTCTACAAATATTATATAAATACCACACTCAAACTTCAATGCTGCAACGATATCAGGAAACGTTTCATATGATGAACCTCTATGCAGACGATACACTGCTATACTTAACTGTTTAATTTCTGATTAATTCATCAATGTGTTCAGTTTATTTCTGATATTTTCAATTATTATGGACATGTTACAACTACTAGATACTTTACTTCACAATGCTTTCGTCTAAATCTATTGTAAATAACTCCTACTACAAAACTCAAACTGAATGTTTGCTCCCGATGTTGTTCAGGTGGCTCTGTGATCCTGGAGAGTCCTGTGCTTCCTGTGATGGAGGGAGAATCTGTGACTCTGAGCTGCAGAAACAAGACGACCACTTCCTCCATCCTCTCAGCTGACTTCTATAAAGATGGCCGCCTCATCAGATACAGCTCTACATCTACAGACCTGACCATCCGCAGAGTTTCTAAATCTGATGAAGGACTCTACAAGTGCAGCATCCCTGATGGTGGAGAATCTCCAGAGAGCCGGCTGGCTGTCAGAGGTGAGATCAGAAATGTATGAGATTTTCTCTGGGAATGAAACGAAAAAGACGTTAAGAGAAAGCTAAAAGAAGAGATAAGTCAAAACTAGTGCACACAAAGTGAGCAATCACTGTAATGACAGACATCATTTTGTTTTTACGTTTCTGAGTTTGGATTATCTCACCAACTTTCAGAGTGGTCTACTTCCTGCCAGGCTTGTGTGTTATACTGAGGGAGTTCAGTGCTCCATGTGAGGCTATTTGACACTTTACAAAGTGAAGTGTTGAACAAACATGGGGCAAACATGTAATGGGGCATTTTATTGATTCGGGCCAAAACATTTCTTGGCAGATTTTGCATTCATGATTCGTTGACTGTAGCGTTGTTGCCATTAACGTATGCAGTTTCTTTAAATGTTATGAAAGGCTTTAAAACCTTTGTTTTCCAGCTGGCTCTGTGATCCTGGAGAGTCCTGTGCTTCCTGTGATGGAGGGAGAATCTGTGACTCTGAGCTGCAGAAACAAGACGACCACTTCCTCCATCCTGTCAGCTGACTTCTATAAAGATGGCCGCCTCATCAGGAGCAGCTCCACAGGAAACATCACCATCCACAGGGTTTCTAAATCTGATGAAGGACTCTACAAGTGCAGCATCTCTGAAGGTGGAGAATCACCAGAGAGCTGGCTGACTGTCAGAGGTGAGATATTGCATTATAGTTTACATTTGGGGGATATATCTGGAGCTTCTGGGTTATATGTATTCACGTTGTGTTGTGTTTGCAGCTGTTCCCTCCTCGGATCACTCCCTTTACGTCCTCCTCGTCTTAAGGACCGTGTTCACCGTAGTGATGGTGGCTCTGCTGCTGCTGCTGGTGGGACTGATGCATTGTGGGAAACTCAGGGTCACACAGAAATAACTAACGAACACCACGAGCCGAGGACATGATCACTTCTTCAGTGTTGTATCTCTTCTTTTGCTCAAGTTGAGTGTGAGGTGTGTAACTTCTCTCTGTCACATGATGGTACGTGCAGCAGCTGTTAGACTTTCTCACACTCAAGACGAAGTTAAAAACCACAGAGGTACTGACTGACGCATGCATTTATTTTAAAAGGCGAGCTGAGGGTATGTTGTTCTGAGTTTTATTTTAGCCTCCAGATACTTTCAGCTTCTCAGACACGTCTGTATAAATAAATGAATGCATATGTAAAGAGGCTTTCAGGAGGATTTATAGAAACAAGTAGTTGTTAGAATGCTAACTTTGGCTTCTAGCTCAAAGGACGGCTGTGAGCCTCAGAGAAACAAGACTGTAGACTGAAAGAGAAAAACGGTTTATTTGAACAGAAATCATGTCAACGTGTTTTCAGTCAACAAAACTAACTTATCTGGTTTTGGTTTCAGAACATCATATAATTAAAACATATCACCTTCAAATTAAACATTATCTCTCACAGGACATTAAAAACATATTTGGAAGTTAACATGGCCGTAAGCAAATATCAAAATTGTATACCAGCATCATGTGAATAAAAAAAGAAAACACATTTTTACATCTTACTGTAACTACATAAACTTGACTAGTGAATTATATTTAATACAAAACAAAGAATTACAAAGCTCTGCCAAGATCAATTATACATTTTAAATCAGGTAAACAAACATTTCTTATGGTTTTTGAGGAACTTGCATTAGCTCACATTTTGTATTAATAAGAGTGGAGTTTTTGACATTTCATAAAGATATTTAGCACGATAAAAGAGTAGATTTAGTCAAATCTAAAAGCAGTGGTAGCAAAATGAAGGCAGGTCTATTCACCTCAACACATGTTTAAACTGTTAAATAAACCTGAATAGTAAAAGTAAAGTGTGTGATTCTATATTTATAAAATGAATGGTTGATCTCTGAGTCTTTCTGTTCCTGTGAATAATGTTCAGATATTTTATAAAGTTGTAACTTTCTCTCATGGCTTTTTGCTGTTGCTGATAAATCTGCTACGTCACTTCACACATCACAACACGAGGAACAGTTAACAATGAACTCCAGCTATTTGTTGTGAGCAGACGTATATTTGCAACTGTTTATAAATGCAGGGTAAGATAAGCACAATGAGAGGAAAGAGGTTAGTTCAAATATTCAAAATGTCACACAGCGTTCATATTGCTTCCCTCCAGTGGTGCTGTAGAGGGAGAACCACAGTTTGTCTCCGGTCTTCCAGGGCTTCAGATCCTTCCACTCCAGGTCAGTGTTAGAATCATTGGGACAACACCCTTTAACCCACATCTGTAAAATACAAAATCACAACAGACTTACAAGCAGAATCATTAAATAATAAAATAAATGCAGGGAAAATGCAACAACATAAATTGAGAAAAGTAGAAAGACTCACAGTGACAGTTTCTCCAGCCTTGAGTTTGAAAGATTGATGAAATGTGTGCGTGATGGATTGGTCTTTGTTAACCTGCAGATCTAAATCCCACTTTTCCATCTTTTTGTCCTGCAAGAGGTAAAATAAGGTGAGAGAGGGAGGATGAGACACAGAGAGACTGACAAAATGAATGTGATATTTGAACCCAATGTGTTTGTAGATGACATGAAAACAAGATAAACTGGTTTCTAGGCATCTCCTCCTTTTGATGGTTTGAATAATTAATTTGAGATATGGGTAAGTTACATTACTCACACTCATAAAGCACTCATGCAGAGTTTATCCACACAGACATCATTACCTTAGTGGAAGTGTTTCTGAGACGGATGAATTTGCCATGTTGGTCAACATCCATATTAAATCCTGAGTCTGAGGTCTGATTCTCCGAGCTGACGCTCTCCTGCTGCTGCTCATTATTCTCAGGTTCTTTCACAGCTTGTACCTGAGAGGGAGACAATACACACAAGACTCATTGAAAAACACTCAACTAAGATCGTTACACTGTTTTATCCCTGTGTACTGTGTGTGTGTGTGTGTGTGTGTACCTCTGTCTTCAGCTGTCTGTTCTCTGTTCTCTGTCTCTCCAGTTGACTCTGTGGTTCCTCCAGCTCTTTCTCATTATTCCCTTGGTCAGCTAGTTTTTGGTCTGCTTGCTGACAAACACACAGAAGTTAATTTCAACAGTTTTCCTTTATTAAAATCAGACACAAAATAAGCATTCAAATGTATCTTAAAAGTTGCCTTATTGGCAGGGGCGCCATAATGGGGTGAAAAGTTAGGACGATTCTAAGGGCCCGTGACTGACAGGGGCCCAAACCATTTTAGAACATTAAGAAAAAAATGTTTAAAGGGGACCTTTATATATGAACATGTGTCCCCGGTGTGTCAGGGAATTCACCAAGTGTCAGAAAACACAACCCTCTCTCTTTTCCTCCATACCCAAATCTCTAAAAAAGGGGCTGTAACGGATCTGATACAGACTGATCCAGATTTGAATTATTTTCTACGTCACAGAAGTGGTGCTCCGCTTAGTGGCCAACTCTCCACCTATCAGGGGAATGAGAGGTTGGGCCACTGCCGGCCATTGCCGCTCGAAAGCGCTGGAGACGCTGTAGTACATATGCCAGGCCTGTAAGTGGCGCTGTAGTCTGCCACAAAAGCAGCGAAGAAGACTTCCCGCGCATGGTTGCCATGGTTGCCCTTCTGTTTATTCTCCGCTGTGGCTCTTTTTCTCCCTCCCAGAGGCAAGCGTTTGCTCCTGCTGCTGTTATTCAATGCAATCCCTCCCTCGCTGTAATTCTCTCCGGTTAGTCCAACAGCAGATGACAAACACCCACCTCTCCACCTCTTCCAAGGAACGTGAGGACCGTGCGGCAGAGTTTCATTTTTCGCCGGTCAACATTTCCGTTAAAGTTTAAATCTTCCGGACAAAATTAGAAAAGTGCCGGTCAAAGGTCTTCTTTGTTATTTATTGAGCTTTAAAACAAATGAATAACGACTCTATATAATCATATATAAGAATAAAACACGGAGGACGGAGATCTATTTTTCTCCCCCTCTTCTCCCCACTGCAGCCCAGCAGCTGATCTCAGAGCACGCTCCCCTCTCCTGCAGGGGGGCGTGGTCAGCTGCAGGAGGGCGTGGTCAGCTGCAGCTCACAGAATCAGCCCCCTGCAAAAACAGCGCTGGAAAGAGCATATAGAGCAAAATGAGGCATGGCTAAAATGCAGGATCTGTTTGCTGTTTTGAAAAAAAAACTATATTTATATACTTTATATAGGTATGGCCCTACAATATATTGTTCAAATATAGCATCATAGGTCACCTTTAAGTAACCAATGTGATATCTTGTCAAGGCGCCCAAAATCCCTGGCGGCGCTGCTGCTTATAAGATAAGACTTTATTTATCCCGAAGAAAATTGTTGTGCCAGAGTAACAAAATACAAAAAACACAGCAGCACAACAGCAAAACTGTACACTAAAAGTGCAACAAAAAGAGCAATTAAACATCTACAGACAACATGAAACATAGAAACATGGTCACACAATCAATGCAATTATTAGCAGTATTTAGTAGTTAGTGCAAAAAACAAAACGTAGTGGCAGTTACGTAATTGCACGTTGTCATAGCATTATTAATAATACTAATAATAATAATATTGCACATAGTTATATATAGCAGCGAGTGTATTGCAATGATGGTAATTATATTGATATGTATATTGCACTTAGTGTTGGTGTGGAAGTTCTCAGTTCCCTTTACTTAAGGGTGAAGAGTTAAAGAGTTTGATTGCCACTAGGAGGAAAGACCTCCTGTGGCACTGTGTGGTGGTTATCTATGATATCAGTCTGTGGCTGAAAGAGCTCCGGTAGGAAACCAGTGTGGTATGCAGGGGGTGAGACTTGTTGTCCAGAATGCTGAGAAGTTTCCTCAGCATTCTCTCCTCCAACACCACAGCCAACGACTCCTGATCCACTCCCAGGACAGAGCCTGCTCTCCTGATGAGCTTGTTGAGTCTGTTGGCATCAGCTGTCTTCACCCCGCTGCCCCAACACACTACAGCAAAGAAGATCACACTGGAGACCACAGAGTCATAAAACATCTGCAGCATAGTGCTGCAGACGTTATAGGACCTGAGTCTCCTGAGGAAATACAGGCGACTGGCATTTCTTATAAAGGGCATCAGTCTTTTTACTCCAGTCCAGTTTATTGTCTATGTGGACACCCAGGAACTTGTAGCTGTCCACAATGTCCACATCCACATTATTGGACTTTCTGACAGTAAAAAAAGACAAAACAATACGTCTAACATATTTGATTTAAATCTAAAACCTGAGTAATTGTCACAATTGAACTGAAGACCAAAGTGCAACACACGGGAAATCAGGGATAGTCGTTAACCAGCTTTATTGTCAGCAAAAGACTGGTAGTAGACAACACGGCAGATAGAAGGCAAAGGGTTGTCGCAGATACAGAACCGGTCAGGGAGCAGGCAAGGCAGAATAATCCGAGTTCAGGCAGGGTCAGGAAACAGACGAGACAGGATGGTCTGGGACAGGCAGGGTCGAAACCGGGAGAGCAATCTGGAGGTAATACGGGAAAGACTGGCATAATGCAAAGTACGATCTGGCACTGA
>CALSBZ010023186.1:0-12641 GCA_943591055.1 Gobionotothen gibberifrons
ATTCGTTTTTGCGCCATGTCAGTTACTGTTGTGTTGTTGTGTGTCACGTTAAAAGTAGCCGACTAAAAACTATCAACAAACTTTTTTTCCACATCTTTTTTATTTTTCTTCCCTGAAGCAAAATAATGTATTATATAGTTTCAAATTATCATTTGAATAATAATATATAATAGAAAATATAATCTCAGGCACAATGAAATGAAATAAATATATATAATACAAATAAAATAAATTTGCAGGCAGGGGTGCTCCGCTCCCCCTCCCTGCCGCTAGGGGGTGCTGCAGCGCCCTCAGCACCCCCCTTCCCGCGCCCCTGGTAGTTAGTGTCTCAAGATTATCAACTAGACAGTCTTCATATGGATTCTTTTCTACACGCTGTCTGCAAGGAACTGATTACTAGTGATGGCAAAATGAAGCTTTGAATGAAGCATCGAACCACTTGGACAATTATTGAGAAGAGACTAGAGAGTGCTGGACATGTTTTTGGGCGGAGAGGGCCTTTTATCAGTTATTAAAGTATTAAAGTTGAAAAGCAATGATTAAAAGTTCATCCATTGCGATGTTTCAACCAGCTGCGCGGAGGACATCGCCGCATCCTGGCCGCCGGTTCTATCCACTGGGCTATCTATTCCTTAAACTATTGAACTGTTTGTATATTACTCATCATTGTCTTTTTGTTCACAACTTCAACAACTGTTCACGACATTTCGAAGTGTTTCCCGAGCCAGAACGACCTATCTTTCTTCCTGGCTTGCTCTATAATGAATGATACAATTCAAATGCAATACCAACAACAACTCAACAGCAACAACGCAAACTACGACAACAACCCACACATTGCGCATTGTTTAGAGTGGTTATAAAGTGTTGAAGCGTTCAAATTCGAAACTGTTTCACCCTGTCACCTGTCAGAATCGAGACGAGGCAGTGCATTGAATCGCGTAATTGGACCGCGAACCAGTCAAGTGATTCATTCAGGAAATGAAGCACTTGCTGGTTCAGACGTCACATGTCACGTGATTTGAAGCAGTTGCTGCGTCATATGTCACGTGATTTGAAGCAAGCTTCGAAGCACTGCTTCTATTGAATAGGAAGTCCAGGGTTGAAGCTCCGTTCGAAGCTTCAGTGTCAAGCTGCCATCACTACTGATTACCTTTCTAACTCCCAGAGTTATCCACGTGTGTATTAGCTTGTTAGCAACTGAGTGTTACGTTATAGCTAACTCAGCTGGCGCTATTAGAATTAGAATTGTGAGGGATGAAACCCTCTTTTAATGGTCAAATTTTCAAATTTGGCTTCTGCATTTAACCCATTCTAGTATCAGGAATCTACTAGGAGCAGTGGGAAGCTAGTTTACAGCGCCCAGGGAGCAATGGGAGTGAAGGGGGAAGGGGGGTGTCCGGTGCCTTGCTCAAGGGCACCACGGCAGGGCAGGATGTGAACTGGGACCCCTCCAAGTAGCAGTCCACACTCCACATTTTTAGGTCTGGTCGGGGACTTGAACCGGCGACCCTACAGCTCCCAGTTCAAGCCCCTACTGACTGAGCCACTGCCTGACTTTTTTTTGGCTTCAGTTCGGGGTTTTTCGGCATGAAAACCCGGAAGATCTTTATCAGTTTTGCTGCAAGTTGGTGACAGTGAGGAGTTTTTGACAATACGAGAGAGCACGCCGTCGCTGGACACCTTCCCGCCACAGTTGATGGCCATCTGAGACTGAGGGATCGGGACAGCTGCGGTTTGGAGTTGAAGATGTTAAGGTATCGCTCTGGTTTTATTGCTCATTTGAGTGAAGAGGATAAATAGCTTTGAGTTTCAACGCTCTCAAGCATCACATCAGGCCTGCAATGTGAGGGGTTTTATTTCATTTTATTTGCCGGCTTGTGTGTGTGTGCTGAGGAAAATGCCTTAAAATGCCCCACTCCACACCTGATTTTCAGATGGATTTATACACATGCATCATCAAGTCATTCTTGAGGGTCTGCAACTTGGGCGACAATTTACCATCTTCCAGACCAAGTAAAACCTTCTGAGTGAACTCGAAAGTGTTTGTCAGTCCTTTGGGATAGCTGAGGTGTAGTGCATAAATTAGTCCAAACATTACCAGGAATGCATCTGCAAGTCTGGGGAGGCTGACCACAATGTCATTTCCGATGACAACAGAGATGGTCACAGGCTGATATTGCACTTGACTTGTGCCATTGTCACTGGTGACAGTAAGGAGGGCCACTGCAACACCTCCAAGCTCTGGTTCGGACTCTTCCTAAATGAATGAAAGAGAGATAATAATCACAAACTGGGTGTTGGTCATGCATTACATTACATTACATGTTATATGTCAGATTCCTCCGCGTACCACTAGCGGGAGCTGGCGTACCACCAGTGAGAACCACTGGCTTAAGGGGTTAGACTATTTTCATTTCTTAAACAAATGGCCGGAACCAGATACTAAAGCTGCATTACATTACATGTTACTTGTTAGACGCTTTTTATCCAAAGCGACTTACATACTCAATACTGTGGGCAATCCCCACAGGAGCAATTTGGGGTGAAGTGTGCTCCCCTGATCCGAACACCCATGCTCTACCCACTGCGCCACACGCAAATCTTGATTTTCTGTGTGGCAATATGTTTTGACTGCAACTCTTGGAGATATGTTTTCTAAGTTGTTCATATTTTAGTTAGAACTATGTTTTAGAGAGTTGTTTTGTCAACAGACTACACATTTAAAGGTGAAAAACAGGTGTTCTACACCAGAGAATCAGAGGAGCGACAAGTGAACCCAAGTGCCAGGGGATAAAACATATCCAATAAATGTTTTACTTAAAGTGGACCTATCATGCTATATTTGAACAATATATTGTAGGGCCATACCTATATAAAACAGATCCGGCATTTTAGCCATGCCTCATTTCGCTCTATATGCTCTTTCCAGCCCTGTTTTTGCAGGGGGCTGATTCTGTGAGCTGCAGCTGACCACGCCCCCCTGCAGGAGAGGGGAGTGCTTTGAGATCAGCTGCTGGGCTGCAGCGGGGAGAAGAGGGGGACAAAAAGAGTTCTATTTCGTCCCTACTGACCGCCAGAGGCGGTGCTTTAAGCACTGGATATGTCCATTGTGCGCATGCGCAGCTCGAGTACCAATAACAACAAAGTCACCTGTGACCCACGTGACACCGGCTATATCAGCCGGCGTCGTCAGAGGATCTGTTCTTTTCATCTTCCGCAGCGGCTACATTTTTGTAGCCTACAGCGTTCAGGTTTGAACGTTTGATCTGAGGGATTTCTCTGCAAGCAGCTGGCCGTGTGCAGCTTCGCGACTGACAGTCGGAGCTACGGGTCGTTAACGCATCCTCCAGGAGCTGTGGCCGGCTGTGCACTGTGCAGAGCCTCGACAGACAGGTTTGTGTCAGCTTGTTGCTGGTGATGGCT
The DNA here is from genome assembly GCA_943591055.1 of Gobionotothen gibberifrons. NCBI lineage: Eukaryota > Metazoa > Chordata > Actinopteri > Perciformes > Nototheniidae > Gobionotothen > Gobionotothen gibberifrons. The sequence continues at coordinate 3,427 of CALSBZ010023186.1, forward strand.
GTGTCCCCACACCCTCTCCCAGCCAAGTTGTCCTGATTGCTGTCTTATTTTCTGTTTGGCTTAGACTTTCTGGTGACGACAGTGTTCCCGCTTCCTCTCCCATAAAGTTGCCCTTATGCTCTTTTGAAAGCTCTGCTTGTGGCGTTGTGCCCGAGCTATCATTAGCATTTGAGTCCCAGCTTTGGCTGCGTCCCTCATTGAATTTAGTATGGAAAGCACAGAGTGTCATATTAACGTTTTTCGTTTAGATGCAGAGAGTAAGGTAAGTACTTTCTATTCCATAGAAGCTAATTATCTGGTTTTAACATTTGTGTTCTGACTCGGTCGCTTGATTGTTAGCAGCAGCCGCTTGGCTAACACCTTGCATATACTGTTAAGCTTAATTATTTAACCCAGCCGGTGAGGGCAGTGCTCTCGCTCCCGCTCCCGGTAAACGCATGGTATGGTTGCAGTAGCGCTGTATCGTTATATTTACTGCTCCTAGTACTAGACTCCTAGCACTAGGACGATATGCAGAGAACAATCTTCACTGTGTGTGCTGTGTGCTCTGCATGTGTGGCCATTAAAGAGGATTTCATACTCCCAATATTATATTATCTAGTATGCAGCCGTTTGGCTGACACTTTTAGGCACCTGCCACAGTTACTACTACGGTAAGTACTGGCCATAGTTACTACGGTAACTACGGTTCTCAGCCATAAGTACTGGCCATAGTCAATACCGTAACTACGGCTCTATGTTGTGTAAGTACTGGCCATAGTTGCTACTGTAACTACGGTTCCAAGCCGTAAGTACTGGCCATAGTTACTACTGTAACTATGGTTCCAAGCCGTGTTGGTACTGGCCATAGTCAATACCGTAACTACGGCTCTATGCTGTGTAAGTACTGGCCATAGTTGCTACTGTAACTACGGTTCCAAGCTGTAAGTACTGGCCATAGTTACTACTGTAACTACGGTTCCAAGCCGTGTAGGTACTGGCCATAGTCAATACTGTAACTACGGCTCTATGCTGTGTAAGTACTGGCCATAGTTACTACTGTAACTACAGTTCTAAGCCATGTAAGTACTGGCCATAGTTACTACTGTAACTACGGTTTCAAGCCGTGTAAGTACTGGCCAGAGTTACTACCTGGCCATAGTTACTACCGTAACTACGGTTATATGCCGTGTGAGCACTGGCCATGGTTACTGCTGTAACTACGGCTCTGTGCTGTTCTCTTCTTTAGAAGCTAGTCATCTGGTCTTAAACATGTATGTTATTTGACTTGATCTCGCTTGATCGTTAGCAGCAGCCGCTCGGCTAACGTCTTGCGTGTACTGTTAAGCTTCTTTATTTTACCCAGCTAGGTGAAGGCAGTGCTCTCGCTCCCGCTCCCTCTGCCGGTAATGCGGATGTAGCTACATCCCTTTTTCTGTTCGGCGAGTAGCAGCACCGCTCTACTCTTCCCGTTCAGCAGGTAGAAGGCCGTGTTCCCGCACCCGCTCCCGGTTACGCTGCATCTGGCATTCGTCTCTAACTCAACCAGTGAAGGCAGTGTTCTCGCCCCCGCTCCTGGTAGACGCTGAACTGCCTCGTTTTTCCGTTAAGCAGGTAGCCGGCGAAGGCTGTGTTCCCGCACCTGCTCCCGGTTACGCTGCATCTGGCATTCGTCTCTAACTCAACCAGTGAAGGCAGTGTTCTCGCCCCCGCTCCTGGTAGAAGCGGAATTGCCTTGTCTTTCCGTTAAGCAGGTAGCTGGTGAAGGCTGTGTTCCCGCACCCGCTCCCGGTTACGCTGCACCTGGCATTCGTCTCTTACTCAACCAGTGACGGCAGTGTTCTCGCCCCCGCTCCTGGTAGACGCTGCATCTGGCTACCTACAGAATGGCTCTTTCATGTAGCGCCTGTATGGCTTCTCTTGAGCCCGAGGACGGCCACGACCGCTGCCCCTCTTGCCTCGGCCGCCTCTGGCGGTCAGTGGGGACGAAATTCGAGCATCTGAGGGAGGTTCTCACGGTAAACGCCTGCATGAGCTGTAGCTGCATGCCTCGGGCGCTCAGAGTGGCTAGGATCACTGAGGTGGAACGTCTGGCAGCAGCCAACAGACACCTCTCCTTGTCACATCCTCCTCCAGATCAATTCGGCCGCTCCCGGCGACTTGAGGGAGCGATGGCTATGGGTGCTCCCCCCAATAGAAGGACTAGAAACAGGCTGTCCTCTAAAGTGGATCAGCTAGCTGCCGATAGGGGCACAAGCACAGGGAAGTCAGGGTGTCGCAGCATTGCCTCCACTCTCTGTCACGCTGGAGGGGCAGGGCCTATCTCCTGATGGGCGCGCCCATGGGCGCCATCCCATCCCGCCAGGAGACCATCACCATAGGTGCATGTCTCTCAGGGTGGGGTGCAGTGCGGCAGGGCAGGACCGTTCAGGGTCAGCGGTCTGCCCAGGAGGGTGCGTGCCAGGTCAACATGCTAGAGCTTCGGGCTGTGCAGCTTGCACTCACGCACTTTCTACCCCAACTGGGGGGCAAGAATGTGCGTGTTCCTTGGAGACAGCATGTACGTTGTTGCTTAGACCAGGGGTTCTCAAACTTTTTGTTTATGCGGACCACTATTTATTATCAAGGATTTTCGCGGACCACCTCATATGCAAACCGTAAAAATAAGTACATATATAAATGTAGTGTTAAAACGCCGGTATTTTTTTATAGTTAATTATAGACAATCAAAAGTAAATTGAAGCCTATCTGATACTTTTGTGACCGGTGTCTGTCTGCGTTGTGTATGTTTCTCAAAGAGGACGGCGGACGGTATTTTAATTAGGTCATCCCAAACAATGCCACAAGTGCGCACGGGCACAGTGCACTCACACAACGGGGCAGACAGCTATACAAAAAACTACCACTATGCTTAGTCCTACTTTAGATACTGTACTGCAAAAAGCAGACCGCGCTGCTTCTCTCTCTCTCTCTATCTCCACTTTCAAAATCTATTTAAATCTCAAAACAAACAAACAAAATTCCCAAAGTTGTCCTGAAATGAACTTAATATACTGAAATTAACGAAAAATATAGCCTACTCAGGGGTGGATCTAGGGTGGAAGGAGATTTTGAGGGATGGCATCCCCTGGCAGAAGTATATGCTGATTTAATCGCAGTCATATCAATCAATGTTAACTTGGAAAGCCAAAATATTGATATCTTAACTGAATAACAATAGGTGACATAATTGTGGCACATCAGTAAAGCCTTAAATAGAGATATATAAGGTGGCAGACATAATTGAATGCATTTTAACTGAACAATAACTGAATTAGTTTGTTTCACTCTTAGACCAGCAGGGGAACCAAATCTATGCAGACTGCTGCAATAAGTACATTAATTAACTGTCTCATCGATGTTTGTCTGAATTAATATGATAATATTAACAATCATATTATTCCTATCAGCTTTAGTGCATCTTGATTCAATGCTGAGTACAGCCAAACTTGACAGTCTCTTCTCTGTCATTGTAGACTGCAAATACCTCGTTCCAGTAAGTCCGGATGCTTCTCGTTTTGCGCCGTCCAGTTCAAATGAAATCGCCGGCAATCATATTTCCACACTCTCGCCAGGGCCGGGGGAGGGGTTACAAGGCTTGTGTCTTGTGGTGCATTTACTTGCACTCGGACATTAGAGATTTTCTCTCATACATGTCCGATGAGCCCAACGACCACTACCCCACTGCCTGATATCATTACAAAGCTAGGAATCTCCTCTTTCCAACAGTGTATACAACTCAAATGTGTCTTTGGGTCAATGCGACTGATTTCAATAGAGCAAGTCACATATGAGGTGGTCCCCGAAAATCCCTTCTAGATAGTGGACTTTCTCACTCCACTCTGAATTTATGTGGCTGCTATTTCTGCCCGACATGTTCGGGTCAACGGCGCCACGGCGGGGTGCCACAGGTCGGTGTCCCTCTTTTTACGAGAGGGGCTTTACGGCAGCGTCCCCCTAGCACCCCGAGGGCTCCGGCTTGGGACCTGCCCCTGCTGCCGGATGCCCTATCACCTCCTCCCTTCGAGCCCCTGGCCCAGGTGGGGCTTAGGCGGCTGCCCACGAAGGCAGCATTTCTGCTTGCCATAGCCTCAGGGAAGCGAGTTGGGGAGTCGCATGTCCTCTCCATAAATGATACATGCCCGAGGTGGGACTCTCAGGCGTTGCCCTTTGGGCAAATGTGGCATCCCTGCCCGGGGTCCTTCCACAAACCCACTTCAATCAGCCTGCCCAGCTGGCACGCTTTGACATTCAGGAGTACGGCACGTCGAAGTTGCTGTGCCCTGGGGGTGCCCAAAGGGCGTATATCAAGGCTACTGCCTGTATACGGCAGTAGGAGCAGCTCTTGATTTTGCCCCGGCAGCACTAAAGGAGGTTATGCCCTCTAACCAGTGGCTGCCCCACTGGGTTGTCAATACCATCTCACAGGCTTACGCATGGGCGCGGGAAGGGGGGTGCTGAGGGCGCTGCAGCACCCCCTAGCGGCAGGCAGGGGGAGCGGAGCTCCCCTGTCTGAATTATTTGACGGTTATTGCTGCTCCCGCTGTGCATAATCTGTGTAATATAATACATTAACCGTGCTTTACGTGAACCTCATCATGACACTAGATAGGACGGCAGTACTGTAATTTCCCATGTTCAGTGAATGCAACAGAGGCAAGATACCAGACCCAATCAGAGAGTTGCAAAAGTGTGCTTGTGTCATTCAAGCTCGGCGCTGTGTGTGTGGAAATAGCGCATTTAGTGTGTGTGTGTGTGTGTGTGTGTGTGTGTGTCCGAGACCGGTGCCAGCAGGGACGTGTTGTTAGCATCTGGTTAGCTAACTGCGCTAACGGACATAAGGAGCTGTTTGTTCCACAACAAGCTGGAGGAGAGTCCTCTCCTCTGACTGAGAGGCTCAGGTGAGCTAAAGGACTCTCTGACTGTTTAGATAGTTAACTTTAGTCTAAGTTATCTCAGTGGGTCTCAAACGGTTTGGTTACAAATTATTCAAAAGATTATTTCCGCGGCACACCTTCATATGATCATTATCGTTATAAAAAAGAGAAGGGAATAAAGGAAAAACAGTTATGAAATACTATATGGCAGTAAAACAAGAATACAGTTTGAAAGGGGAGTGATTTGTAAAAATATCCATAAAGAAAAAGAATATCTGATTACAGTTGTGTTTCATATGGATGTTGAGAGATGTATCCATAGATCTCTTCATGTTGCTCTCAAAGTGCACCAGATTGATGCTTTTACTTCAATATTTAAAAAAAATCTTCCCGGGAGCTGATTATCGAGCCTTCATTGTAACAGTCGCGGGTGTACTGTGGGTTTGCGTGTGGGGAGTGTTGCAGTAGAACATTCCACTATAGCGCCCCTGGTGCTCGCGCTTTTGTGCGTGCTCTATAGTGCCCGTAATAGTGTTCACTGGAGTCCAGCACCTCAGCACCCCCACTCAAAATACCTTCCCGCGCCTCTGGGCTTACGGGGCCAGTGGCCGCCCCCTGCCATAGCATCTCAACATATTGGGCTGCCCTGAGGGTGGTGCCCCTGGAGACCATCTGCGCCGCGGCGTCGTGGGCGTCTTCTGGCACATTCTCCAGTTGTCATCAGGTCAATGTCGCCACTCCTCATTCTTTGGGCGTGGTCCTTTTGCCGAGCTCCGCTGTTTCCAGTGGTGAGCAAGGACATTGCTGGTATAAGTCATCCAGTGCTTAAAGCACAGCCTCTGGCGGTCAGTAGGGACGAAATAGAACGATAGTTACGGCTGTAACTACGGTTCTATGAGTCCCGGATGACCGCCAGAGTTTCCTGTCACTCCGAATTCTTGTGTCCTCGCGAGAAGATCCTGGGAACAGATCCTCTGACGACACCGGCTGATATAGCCGGTGTCACGTGGGTCACAGGTGACTTTGTTGTTATTGGTACTCGAGCTGCGCATGCGCACGATGGACATATCCAGTGCTTAAAGCACCGCCTCTGGCGGTCAGTAGGGACTCATAGAACCGTAGTTACAGCCGTAACTATCGATCTCCGTCCTGCGTGTTTAATTCTTATATGATTATATAGAGTCATTACTCATTTGTTTTAAAGCTCAATAAATAACAAAGAAGACCTTTGACCGGCACTTTTCAAATTTTGTCCGGAAGATTTCAACTTTAACGGACATGTTGACTGGCGAAAAAAAACCTAACTGAAACTCTTTCGCACGGTCCCCTCGTTCCTTGGAAGAGGCGGAGAGGTGGGTGGTTGTCATCTGCTGGTGGACTAACCGGAGAGAATTACAGTGAGGGAGGGATTGCATTGAATTACAGGAGCAAACGCTTGCCTCGGGGAGGGAGAAAAAGAGCCACAGCGGAGAATAAACAGAAGGGCAACCATGGCAACCATGCGCGGGAAGTCTTCTTCGCTGCTTTTGTGGCAGACTACAGCGCCACTTACAGGCCTGGCATATGCACTACAGCATCTCCAGCACTTTCGAGCGGCAATGGCCGGCCATGGCCCAACCTCTCATTCCCCTAATAGGTGGAGAATTGCCCATATAGATGGAGCTCCTCGTTCCTGATGTCAGAGATATTTCAAATCTGTATCAGTCTGTATCAGATCAGTTTTTAGAGATTTGGGTATGGAGGAAAAGAGAGAGGGTTGTGTTTTCTGACACTTGGTGAGTTCCCTGACACACCGGGGACACATATTAATGTATAAAAGACGTACAAAAGTGCATTTAGCATGATAGGTCCCCTTTAACTTCAGTATCGCTTCAAACAAAAACACAAATTCAGTTCATTTGTATTTGGGTGAAGGAAAACAGACCAAAACCTCTGCAAATCACACAAACTATATGGATGTATAGACAGAACCAGAATAAGTGCAAACAAATATTTGTATTTTAATGAACTATTCACTTAATATAGAGTGGTACTGTTAATTAATTAAGGACCCTCACTGTGCAGGTTCGGAAAAATCCAGAGGTGTCCTCTTGCAGATACACAGGAAGGGCATGGATAACGGTGGTACGCCTGGTGTTGATGTCATGTAATTCCTATAACGAGACAAATATAAGCGTACAAACTGATGACTGTGAAGTTTAATGAACAAACCTGTCAATCCAATCAGAACATATATCCACAGATAACCTGTTCACATCTTTAATGCAATCAGACAAATGGCAAAAACAAAGTGGGCTAATTGTAAAATTCAAAAGATATTTTTTTAATCTGTCCAACGTTAGATGTTCAACCTTTGCATTGTAAAATAATCTCTTTACCTGTTCATCGTGGATTTTTAAAATGTCAGCCAAAGCCTCAGCTGTCTTCCCAGTTTTGGACGCCTTCTGTCTAAATATGGCCATCAGTCGAGGAAGATGGCGGTCAAATGCAGCGTAGAACGTGTTCGGAAGATTCTGGTTGGTAATCCGTTGGAACTCTGCATACACCTATTTAAAAAACAGAGCAGAAGGACAATACAGGAATGTCAATTAGTCAGTTAAAAAATAAATCAAACTAGGTTAAAGTGGTATCCTCCTTACAAATGTAATAGATCCTCCAAGTTTGACCATTCAGTTCCTTCACTGTGGCAAGAACAAGAACTTCCCCTGGACTGTTCTTTTCCTTGCATTACATTACACCACAGGGAAGGAGCTGGAACTTTGAAGATCTATTACACTCCTATATACAGCAAATAGCCACTATAAGAGTCACAGAATGTGCCATATGTTATCAATAAAGAAGAAAACAGGAAAAAGAGAGCTAATCCATATTACCTCAGACTCCATTTTGAGAGCAGGCCAGAGGTCCATGAGCTCGTTCACTGGCGGGCATGTCCTCACTATGGTCTGTCGCCGCAGTGCAAATGTGGTCTGCATCATCTTTTTAATGAGGGATAGGTCCATCTCAGTCTTCTTGACTTCCTCAACAATTGTCTGCCTCAAGTGCTCAAGACTTGAGGGATCCTCTCCTTGGGGAAGGTTGGGTAGAAAGTTGACTTCGGCTCGCTTGGGTCTTTTAATCTTGGAGTGTGGAGGTTCACTGTCAGGATTGCTTCTACTTCTTTTTCCAGCATTTACAATGACCTCCTGGCATACAGCCTGTCTCATCTTGTTCCTGTAATTGCCCATCTTAAACTTAATGCTGTTCTTCCATCCATTCCACCCAGTCTGCGATCCTGCTTCTTGCAAGCAGGGATGTGTGGCCACAAGAGCCTCAGCTACTAGGGGTGTAACGGTTCACAGAAGTCACGGTTCGGTTCGTACCTCGGTTCGGGGGTCACGGTTCGGTACGGTTTCGGTACAACAAGGAAAAGCAAAAAAAAGTCCCAAATGCATAATTTTTTTTTGCTGTTATTTATTTTGAACAGTAGTGCATGTTTCGGTATGAAAATAAGGAAAGGAACTCTAATATTTGGAATCATTAACTGTATTACAGTTAAAAACAAACTACAAACAGTAACACACACACACACACACACACACAGATGGCCCATATTACAAACAAAAAGGTTCAATAAGCTGTACAACTAAAAAGAATGTCTTGAAAATATTAAAATAAATAAGAAAGTGTTTCAATCACAATAAAAGGCAATACAGAACTGTATAACATCTCCTGATGTCAAAATATAAAATAAATACAATGATAAATATAAAACAAAATAAAATCTGTACCTTTAGGAGCAGCGTCTAACATCTGTATTCATTAAAAGCTTCACTCTATTTTTAAGTTGTTCTTCAAAAAGATCAGTTCGTCTACGTTGTCAGTAGTGAGGGCAGATCTGTTGGCGGTAACTATGTCACCTGCCGTCGAGAAAACCCTCTCGCTGGGGACTGAGGTGGCAGGTACAGCCAGGTAACAATGTGCCAACATGGCTACATTAGGATAAACAGACTCATTATTACAATTGCTTCGGTTATTTGTTTTGGTCTCTCGGCTGTCATTTCTAGTGGCTTCTTAACAACAGCGGGGATTAGCTGTTGCACAGTTGTCGTCTTTTGCGGGCTCCGGTGATTGACAAATCTGGGTGATGCCTTCGGATGTGATTTAGCATGTTGGATGTGTTACCACTAGCATACCTCGCCGCTGTGAAACGCCGCTGTGAAACACCGCCGACACACCGTCCACAACTCGCACCCCATCATTGTTATAGTCCACAGGGAACCCGAAATGTTCCCACACACCTGATTTAAACGAAGCAGGTGGGTCTTCTAGCTCCTGTGT
>CALSBZ010023188.1:0-11616 GCA_943591055.1 Gobionotothen gibberifrons
CATAGGTTCATCATTTTCTAACAGATAGGCTATGGAACCACTGAGAACAGCCCCATCACATTCCTTGGATTCCCACAAGACAATGAGGACCTGAAGATGAATACTGTTGGATGTATCATGAACCACACTGAGGTATGCCTCATTATTTGCCAGAAAAACCTTATTTATTCGTGCCATAACCCCCCTGTGACTTGTGACTTGTGCCTGTGTGTCTTTACTATAGGCCAAAGTGATCGACCCTTGTACCGGGGAGATTGTCCCTCTGGGGGTCTCAGGGGAGCTGATGGTCAGAGGCAGCTGTGTGATGCAGGGATACTGGGACGATCCTCAGAAAACCAGTGAAGCTATCTCCCAGGACCGCTGGTACAGGACTGGGTAAGAGACTAGTATGTGCAATGTATACAGAAGATACAAAGGCATGTTACTTTAACAGGGTTTGATGTCAGATGCTACATCATTTATGATTGTTTCCTTCTACACAGTGACACAGCCAGTCTAAACAGTTTGGGATACCTTAGCATTGAAGGACGTATGAAGGATTTGATCATCCGAGGAGGGGAGAACATCTATCCTGCTGAGATAGAGCAATTTCTCTATACACACTCGAAAGTAAAAGAGGTGCAGGTGAGACACTAGAGGGCAGCAGAGGTCAGATACATTGTCTCAGCAGCTCAAAGCTAAGCATTAAAGCCATACTTGTTGTCTCTCTGAATGTTGGACATAATTAAACATAAATAACATAATAAATATATTACAGTGATCTGAGAGGTTGTATTTCTCTGTCCAGGTGGTTGGAGTGAAAGACGAGAGGCTGGGTGAGCAGGTGTGTGCCTGCATCAAGCTGAAGGAGGGCCACACCTCCAGTGCAGAGGAGATTAGAGCGTTCTGCAAAGGCCAGGTGAGAGAGGGTGACGACACAATGACTCAACATACTCAAAAATAAATCAGCACAGCTTTACAGTTTGTGTTTTCTCCCACTAGATATCTCACTTCAAGATCCCGCACTATGTGATGTTTGTAGACAGCTACCCTCTGACAGCCTCTGGAAAGGTACAGTTCACCAACATCACTGAACTACCAAGATTTAAAATGGATAATGAGACTGAAACGCTAGCTAATTCATTTGTTTTCTAGATCAAAAAGAACATATTAAAGGAGGAAATGGAGAAGGAATTAGGCCTTTAATTGTGTGGCCCCTGGTGGACTGTGGACAGCTGAGGGAGTCAGACACTGAGCAGCGTTGAGTAAAGACTTTCTTTACCAACAGCTGGACTGGGACTATATCACTGAACAGCTGCTGGCTCGCCACTCCCTGAAATTCTTTTATTTGTACTTCACACCTCATTACCTCTGCATGTTTAATGTTAATATAACATCAGCTTCATGATATGTAATGACAACCCACTGATACAAGCCATAACATGTGACTGCACAACACACTCTCACTCCCTAAGCGTCCAGGAGCAACGCTTGGTCAGGGCCCCGTTGCGTCCAGTTGTGACGCGCAGAGGCTCCTTCAGCTTCATAAACGGACGCAAAGAGCTTTCAACTGATTGTAATGTATTCCCATCGGCGGCGGTATTTGACGCTTCGGGAAGCACCGCATCCATTTATGTCGGCAGCTCTTAAAGGCAATGTGAGCGTCCATTCCCATTGGATAACGGAGAATTGTACACCCGGAAGTAAGTATTCTCCTTACTGTCGATTGATTTGACAGTGATATCTCCACTACTCATCAACTCAAAAACACCAGATTACCTTAGTTAATTAAACGACATTGATAGGTTTAAATTGTGTACAATGTTTTTGTGTTTTTCCCCTTCAATTCTGAGAAAGAACTTGTTTTCTCTGAAATGTGGAGCGCCAAAGAGACTACACTACCCACAATCCCCAGCTATTGTTGTGACGACGCCTGTCCGCTTTGCGACAAACCCCGTGATTAATCTTCAAGCTCTGGGATAGGATGTTGGAGTGGCAGTGCGCCAAGGATACGCCGAGCGTCAAGCTCTTTGAAATGGAACGAAACCACGGCAGACTATTCAAAACTAGACTCAAACGCCCCCCGAGAACTACACATGCTGGCTATAGAGTGGCGAAGTCCCTCCCCTTCCGGGGGAGCTCCATGGGACCTTATTTCGAAAAAATAATGTATTGAAGTCAATGGAGAGAGAAAGATTATCTTTTGTTCCCGTTTGAATTGTGCCACGAATTACACATATTTAAAAGATAATTTTGCAAGTCAAAAAAATAAAAATGTGTCGTAAAACTGTGAAGTAACACATGACCTACATCTCCCGTCTCGCACCACACACCAAGACGGCCGTCACGTTGGCACATTTCACTTCTTTCTTTCAGAATGAGGCGAAAAGTATTAAAGGAGGTGAAAATCACTACAAGTCTGGTCATGTTGAGATCTGTACATACACAAAAGGGGAGTTAGTTGGTTTCGTAAGAGCCAGCATGCGGGACTGGGATTCTGGGATTTGTAGTCTTTCTAGTTGCATATTTTTCATAGTCTTATATTTCAACAGTTTTACGACAAACTGTGACTTTTTTGACATGGAAGTTATTATTTAAGATTGACAAACATCATATGTGTAATTCGTGGCACAATTCAAACGGGATCGAAAGATAATCTTTCTCTCACCATTGACTTCAATGCATTATTTTTCAGAAATAAGATCCCATGGGGCGGAAGTAGATGGGCGTGACTTTGCCACTCTATAGAGAGGCGAAGTCCCTCCCCCTCCGGTTGAGCTCATGGGACCCCGGAAGCGGAAAAATATACATTGAAGTCAATGGAGAGATAAACGTTATCTTTTGATCCCGTTTGAATTGTGCCACGAATTACACATATGATGTTTGTCAATTTAAAAGATAATTTTGCAAGTCAAAAAAATAATAATGTGTCGTAAAACTGTGAAGTAACACTTTTTTTTGGTGTGAAACGCTGAATGAACTACATCTCTGGTCTAGCAGTAGTGACGGCCATCTTGGTGATGTGTGTTGTTCTGTCTTGTCAACAAAAGGATTGACTACGCTCACTATCACCACAATGAAACACGTCCAGAAGAATGTCATGCAAAGCTCCCTGCCTGCCTGCCTTCCTCTGATTCTCTCTGAACTGCCTGGTCTTTTTAATGTTTAATGTCAACCATTTGTGCAGATAGCGTGAAGTAGAAAATATCGTAGATGCTATAGCTAGCGTTAGCATTTCTCCCCCGGGCTTAAATGGTGTATTATAGAATGATCACACAGGTGTGGCAGTACTCTTCAAAGTACACGAAATATGACTACTACACTTACTTACTGTTTACCATGTTGGGTTACTTGATGTTACTTAGTGTTAAGGCTAATACAAATGACAAGGCTGTAATGCTAACTAACATGCTAGCTACTAGCTAGGTAGCTAACTTGATCCAGCCACTCCTGTTCCTTTCATCAGACGGGAAGCGAAAGAACGAGCAAGACCCATTGCTGGTATGATAACAACCTGGTACTAAGCACACAGGCATCTTGTTAAAGTTATCTTATCTTATACTAGGCTTGTTTGAGACGCGTTGCGGCTCGCCTCGAAAGTAGACGAGAGTAGCCGATCACAGCCGGGGGAGGTCTCAAAAAGCTTGCCTGAAGTCGGACAGCTCGGAGTCGGCTTCGTCTTCGTCTTCTTCTTCGCCTTTTTCTTCTTCTTCTTCTCTTGGTTTTTTGGCGGATTGCAAACTTTAAGGTGCATACCGCCACCTCCGGAGTTGGCTTGACTCGGTTTGCATTTATAAAGAATGCACACATGTGTTTAATCGTTAATGTCAGATATGTACTAAGTAAATACATTTGTTCCTGCTCAAGATTAGATTCAACTGTATTGTAACGTTCACAGATGGAGTCGGAGACAGGCTACCAGTTATTAGGCTTTAATAACTCTTACTTAGATAATGATGATCACAGGTTCACGTACAGCTTATGGGTTCAACCTCACACTAACTCTAACTCCCCACCCAGCCCCTATGTATATCAGTGCCTACGTCACCACTCCCCGCCCTCCCCCGTCTGCTCCACCAACCACAGGCCCGCACCTCACCCAGCATCACGGTGCAGCCCTGTGATAGGCAGAGAAACGGGGAATGCCTGAGTGACACCCTCAGCATCCTATCCGGGTCGCTACACTACCCCCCCACTACAAAATTCCTCGCCCACGAGGAACACAGAGAAATACGTAAACATATTAGTAAAAAATCTCCCAATGCACAACATTTCAAATACACTGAACTCTGACTAGGAAGGTCTGGGTGGACTACCATCCCTTCCAGTGAGACCAGGGCGCATTCTTGCCCTCTACAGAACTGAAAGGTCTCACTATAAACATTTTTACCACACAAAGTCTCTGAAACGACTCGGGGGTCATGTCTGCCTTCTCGGCAGGGGGGCTGGGGACAGGGGGACAGGGGTTGCCGGCTCTGGCCCAGGCGGGGAAAGGGGAAAGAAAACAGAGGGACTCTCAGTCCCTGATGGGGGGCCTTCTCGGCTCTGCTCGCCGGGGGACCTGAGTGGGGGTGTCGAGGGGGCAGCTGTGGGCCCTGGTGTTCCTGGGGCCTGTGGAGAAGCTACTCCTCGGTACGGAGCCAACCTGTCTCTGTGTAGCACAACTTTTCTCCCCTTTGGTGGCAGCTGCACCCTGTAGAGCGGCATGCCATGAGTACCAGGGGCAGGTGTTCGTCCCAGTCGCGCTGGTGTTGAGACGTGAGGATGGCCAGCTGCTGCCCCATGGTGCGATGGAATCTCTCGACTAGTCCGTCGCTCTGAGGACGCAGGGGGGAGGTGCGTGTTTTGTGCATGCCCAGTTGTGTGCACATGGAGGCGAACACCCGGGATTCGAAGTTTCTCCCCTGGTCACTGTGCAGGGTCTCCGGCACTCCAAACCGGCTGAACATGCCGGCCACCAAGGCATCTGTGACTGTCTCTGCTTCCTGATCAGGAAGGGCATACGCTTCTGGCCATTTTGTGAAGTAGTCTATGGCCGTGAGCACGTAGCGGTTACCCCTGTTTGACAAGGGTAGAGGTCCCACCACATCCACCGCTACTCTCTCCATCGGGGCTCCCACGGGGAACTGTTGCAGCGGAGCATGGGAACGACCAGGGGGGCCCTTCCGAGCCATACACGGGTCACAGCGGCGGCAGAAGTCTTCGACATCCCTCCGGCACCGTCCCCAGTAGCAGCTCTGTCGAAGGCGCCGGAGAGTCTTAGTGACGCCAAAGTGCCCCGAGCCGGTCGTTCCATGCATGGCCTTGAGTACGGCCTCTTGTAGACCCCTCGGGACCACCACTTGCCACCTCTTCTCCCCCGTTGCTGGCTCCTTCCACGCCCGCTGTAGTACGCCCCGGCACAGACGTAGAGTCTCGAACTGAGACCACAGCCCCTTAGTTGCTTTGGAGAGCACTGCCACTTCCTCCCACGGTGGCCGCTGCTGCGACTCGACCCACTGCAGTACCGGCTGTAGAACGGCGTCCAGCTGTTGCTGTTGCTTCTACTCTGCCACGTCCACTGCCTGGAGCTCCCGGCAGATAACCTCTTCCACTTGACGCGCTGCCGCACAGACGGCGTCCTCCTCCAGCAGCTCCTTTTCACGAGTCTCTCTCTTCTCACAGTAGTGGCATCCGCCGGCAGCACACGGGCGGCGGGAGAGGGCGTCTGCATTTGTGTGGCACACCCCAGCCCGGTGCTCCACCCTGAAGTCGAACGCTTGAAGCTCTTCTAGCCACCTGGCGACCTGCCCTTCTGGCTCTTTGAACGTCATGAGCCACTGTAAGGCAGAGTGATCAGCATTACAAAGCCGAAACTGAGGACCTTGAACTGCCACAGTCCCCGGCCGGTGCAGAAAGCCGTTTTTGGTCTGGCCTCTGGGGCCAGGGGAACTTGGTAATACCCACTGCGGAGGTCCAAGGAAGAGAAAAACGACGACCCTGCGGCCAGGTCTAGGGACTCATCGATGCGGGGGGGAGGGTATGAGTCTTTCTTGGTGACCCCGTTCACCGGTCTGTAGTCTGAACACAGCCGCCAGCCCCCTGTCTTCTTCGGGACCATGACTACCGGTGCTGCTGTCGGAGGGCTCGATGATGTCTGCCTGCAGCATGCTCTCTACTGCCTCATCGCAGGCCTGATGACGAGCCAGGGGAAGCCGCCGTGGGCGACACTTGATGGGACGCGAGTCCCCTGTATCAATCTCGTGCTCCACCAGATGCGTTCGGCCCACCTCCTCCTCATTCATGGCGAAACTGCCCTGGAACTCTAGCAGCAGCTGCCACAATTGCTCTTGCTGCTCGGAATTCAGGCCGCCACAGTTCTTCCTCCACACCTCCAATACTGCAGGCTGAGCCTCTTCCCCGCCCGCTCGGGGTAACTGAGAGGGGGCCGGGCATGGTTGGCCCAGGACGGAGGAGAACGGTGTGGAACTGTCCTGAGCGGCCGTCACCAGGAGTACGGGACCAAAGGGGGGGTTTTCCTCCGTTCCCAGGGTACTCATGGTGTGTGTAGGGGGTCCTTCCACCCACACCTCCGACGAGACTGGAGCCTCAATCCAGCCTGGTCCCTCCGCAGGTGCAACATAGTTGTGGGTACGGGTCATAGTGATCACAGGCCCCCCATGGAAACACACGGTGCCTGCTTGAAGATCCAGGTGACAGCCAGCCGCCCTCAAAAAGTCCAGACCCAGAATACACGGGTCCTGTACATCCGCTATCCACACGGGGTGCTGCACCTCAACTCCCCCCGCCGACACAGTCAACATGCCTCTTCCTTTCATAGGCGCCAGCTCTCCTGTGACTGTGCGCAGACGCACTGTTGTCGGCTCTAACATAGTCCCACTGGGCAACACAGCCGCTCTCACCAGGGTTACGGTAGACCCTGTGTCCACCAGCGCGGTGCAGGGCACCCCTTCCACAGCGACAGGGACGTAACACGAGTCCCCACCACCAGCACGACCCACCGCAACGACAGGCTCCAAGCCTGGGCTGTCATCTTCTTCAGGAAGGCGTAGAGTCTGCGTTGGTGACAACAGAACTGTGGTCTGGGTGGGGGGTTTCTGGGCTCGGTTCCGCATCTTCCCCTTTATGCGGACCCACCGTCGTTTCCCTGGGCCCGCTGTGCCCTGGGGCAGTCTCTGGCCAAATGTCCTGGCTGACCACACCCCCAGCAGACCCTGGTACCTGGTCTGCGTGTTGGCTGAAGAGACACAGCCCTTATCAGTTCCGTCATCTCGGTAACCCATACTGGCTTCTCTTCCTCTCTGCAGCTCCTCACAGCCGGTGGTACCGGCCCTCCGTTGCTCCTCGCTGCTACACTCCACACGTTCTCTCTCTCCACAGCCATCTCCAAGGCTGCCTGCAATGACTGTGGGTGCTGCAGCTGCACCTCGACTCTCAAGTCCGAAGGGAGAAGAGCCCTGATGAACTGATCCCGTGCCAGCTCACTCTGCACTCCGGGCGGCATGTGTGCATACGCCCGCCGCGTCTCGCCCGCCTTCCTACAGCGGTTACTCAGTTCATTACGGAGCAGCTCTGGCGGGAAACACTGTCCAAACCGCCTCTTCAAAGCCTCCGCTAACGCTACATAACTGTGACGGTCCTCCGGGCTAAGGAGTAGCAGACATGAAAGAGCCTCATCTGTGAGGCACAAAGCTAGCTGGAGTGCTTTAGTCTCTATTGTCCACCCCCTGGCATGTGCCAGCAGTTCAAATTGGGCATGAAAGGCCTCCCAGTCTGCCTTACCCGAGAACTTGGGTGTCTTCACGGACGCAGCTTCTGCTGCTGGATGCTGGGCGCCGCCATTGTTGTTTACATCCAGCTTCGAATTGGCGCGAAACGCAGCCGAAGATGGCGACATTCCCGCGTCTCTAGCCATCTTCACCGTCGACTCTCTCAGACGCTCTCTCGCCTCCCGTGCACTCCTGAACTCTCCCTTCATGCCCTTCGACCACCCGCATGCTCCGTCTTCCTCTCGGTCACTATTCTCCTGCTTCACTCCCATCTTGGTGAACTTTTCCATCTCCGCTAGCTTACCGGCTAGCTCCGTGACGCAGTTACGAACTCTCGTCAGGATAGACGTCCTCCGTTTGAAAAGTCATTTCTGACACCAATGTAACGTTCACAGATGGAGTCGGAGACAGGCTACCAGTTATTAGGCTTTAATAACTCTTACTTAGATAATGATGATCACAGGTTCACGTACAGCTTATGGGTTCAACCTCACACTAACTCTAACTCCCCACCCAGCCCCTATGTATATCAGTGCCTACGTCACCACTCCCCGCCCTCCCCCGTCTGCTCCACCAACCACAGGCCCGCACCTCACCCAGCATCACGGTGCAGCCCTGTGATAGGCAGAGACACGGGGAATGCCTGAGTGACACCCTCAGCATCCTATCCGGGTCGCTACAGTATTGTTATTGCACATATTACAGGTACTGAGACAACGAAATGCAGTTTAGCTTCTAACCAGGAGTGCAACAAGCAGTAAAGTGAAAAGTAATGTACACAATCTACAGAATAAAAAATAGAATGA
The DNA here is from genome assembly GCA_943591055.1 of Gobionotothen gibberifrons. Taxonomy (NCBI): domain Eukaryota; kingdom Metazoa; phylum Chordata; class Actinopteri; order Perciformes; family Nototheniidae; genus Gobionotothen; species Gobionotothen gibberifrons. The sequence goes on from CALSBZ010023188.1 coordinate 8,555, forward strand.
ATTGAATGATGAATAAACAGTGAGGGGTATGAATACACTAGATCAGTGTTTCTCAAACTTGTTCATACCAAGGACCACTTAACCAATAAAAAAACACTCGTGGACCACCTAACTCCAAAATCACATCGTTTTTCTAGAACAGATTACAAATCGCCTGAAAATGGTACAAACAAGTGGTAACATGTTTGACGAAGGTGTTGCGCTGGGCTATATCATGCAATCGGAAGTGAAACTTAATCTCGCTCCATTGCGGAGATATTGATTGAGTGCGGAAAACTTAAATTGATTTATTTATTTCAAATGTGAAATGTTACCAATATACTCACGGACCACTAGGGGGTGCTCACGGACCACCAATGGTCCGCGGACCACACTTTGAGAAGCACTGCACTAGATATACACAGCAGCCTGTGAGCAGTATGAACAGTGTGTATGAATATGCTAAGATATATAAAGTATGAAAACGGTAAGCAGTGCAAGTATAGTATAAAATATATAGATATTAATTTCATGATGATAAACATTGTGGAACAATGATGACACATTTTAATGGAGGGGCGACGTAAAACTTTCTTTCACATTTCTTAGTTAACATTGCAGGAAAGCAATATATTAGACATTAAGTACTTTGTCAGGCTTAATATTTGTCTGTAGATAGATACCCCCAACGTTTTTTTCTTATTTGAAAGAAGACCTTACAGTAACTTAAAGTATTCTTTAATGTGTTAATAAAGGTTAATTAGTTTGTCTGTTTTGCACATCCTCATATTAATATCTTTGTACATCCAGCACTAAACAGTTTTATTGTAGAGATCACTTACAGTATCTTCTTGATTGTTTATATTCGATATTTCTATCATTGACCTTCTACTTTCCCCCTATGAAAGTATCTACTCTTAATATTTGTATCATCAAATAACATTATTCAACAAAAATAACATTATTCAACAAAAATAATTCAATAACGTGCTTTAACCACTAGGCGGTGCACACAAGGTACACACAGCATACTAATAATAACTTTGTATTATTAGTGTAGGACACTTATGTATGTATAACATCTGAAGATATTTAGTTTTATTCATGTTTTTACATAATTTTACAGGATATTGCTATACTATTTCTCATGTTTTACTTCTACACATTAATATCTGATTTGTAAAACATCACAGACAGAAAGGTATATCCGTCATTTAATGGTAAGCTATTGAAATTGTGTTTCCATAGATGTGTATCCCATCACCCAAAACCCCTGACTATTCTCTCAACTCAGTATTTACAAAAAAATCAGTAATATCTTTAAAAACGTGCATTGCCAAAGCGGACAGGCGTCGTCACAACAATAGCTGGGGATTGTGGGTAGTGTAGTCTCTTTGGCGCTCCACATTTCAGAGAAAACAAGTTGTTTCTCAGAATTGAAGGGGACAAACACAAAAGCATTGTACTGTGGTGATTGACATTATTCACCCACGGATCTATGGGTTGGGGTATTGTTCTGCACGGACACTTTAGTGAGCCGGACTTCCTGTTTCTGCCGGTCTTCGCTTCCCGGGCATGAAGCTGTTCACATGTGTTTTCAGATGCTAAATAAAAGTCTAGCTTGTACCTTTGATACCCCGCCTCCGACTCCCGTCTCTCGGCACCACAGTACACAATTTAAACCTATCAATGTCGTTTAATTAACAAAGGTAATCTGGTGTTTTTGAGTTGATGAGCAGTGGAGATATCACTGTCAAATCAATCGACAGTAAAGAGAATACTTACTTCCGGGTGTACAATTCTCCGTTATCCAATGGGAATGGACGCTCACATTGCCTTTAAGAGCTGCCGACATAAATGGATGCGGTGCTTCCCTAAGCGTCAAATACCGCCGCCGATGGGAATACATTGCAATCAGTTGAAAGCTCTTTGCGTCCGTTTATGAAGCCACGGGACCCTGACCAAGCGTGCTCCTGGACGCTTAGGGAGTGAGAGTGTGTTGACTCTGACGTAGGGGGAACAAGCCGTCGGGGTGGATGAGCCAGAACATAGTCCTCTAGATGTCCTGGGACCCTGTGTGTCCGTCTAGGACGAGCACCTTGCTCCTCTTCCTCATCATGATGTCGTGATGTCGCCATTAGGAAAAGCTGTCCGGCTCGAAGGACCATTTGTTGAGAACGCGGTGTGCAAAAGTATACGGGTCGTGCTGCAGCTAGATTTTCCTGTCCTCTGTTACGGCCCGTCCACACTACAGCTTCGACAGCTTCAAAAACGGCTTCCAACTAGGGATGCACGATAATTATCGGCCCGATAATTATCGGCCCGATATTAGGAATTATGACGTCATACCGATAAACCCGATAACAGTATTAATAGCACCGATAACATACAATAGATTTTTTGGGTAAAAAAAAAGAAAAAAATACTGCGGTGTGGGTGGATTGGGATGAGGGGCGCTTGTTTTTCACTCGGCTCCTCCTGTTTTGCCAGTACTGTGGTATTAGTGGTATAGGAAGAGGGGAGTTTTTCACAAATCCAGCGCTCCCTAACTCATGCCTGTGCGGCCGTGAAGCCAGGAGAGTAAACAAACATGTCGTCAGTGGTATGGGACTATTTTAAAGTTTCGGAGGTAGACAGTTCGCTTGCTATTTGTAACAAATGCAATGCAGAAGTTCCACGAGCAGGGAAAAAGTCAAAAACCTACAATACTTCCAACCTGATCAGTCACCTGAAACATCGCCATCGCTACGATGGTGTGTTTAAAGCGTACAAAGATGCCTGCGCTGCTAAACTAGCGGCTAATCCAAAGCCAGCTGCAAATGCACCGGGGCTTTTACTTATCAACGAGGCTTTTGAAAAAGGCAAGAAGTTTGCCAGAGACGACCCCAGGGCTAAAACGATCTCTAACTTCATCATAGAAATGATGGCGCTTGACGACCAGCCCTTCTCCCTCGTCGAAGATAAAGGATTCAGTCGGCTAATTCATCATTTGGAGCCCAGGTTTATCATTCCAAGCCGCCGCCACTTTTCAGACGAGTGTTTACCAGCCAAGTATAATGAGATCGCCACACTCCTTCATACTC
>CALSBZ010023198.1:0-11212 GCA_943591055.1 Gobionotothen gibberifrons
TGTGTGTGTGTGTGTGTGTGTGTTTTACTGGGCATCTGTGCTTTCACATGTGTGTTCAGATGGTTACTATCTGTGACATTTTAGCATGTGCTTATGTGCAGGTGTGTGTGCAGATGTGTGCTATCTTTAGCTGTGTGTTTGTTGTGTTATGTGTTTGTATGACAGATTGACGTGTGCACAGATGGTGGATGATGGACATATGAATTTCAGTTCACACTTAACACGTTGACATGACAACAGTTTAAAAGCCCATATGACAGAAATAATAATAATCAAAACAAACTTTATTGATCCATGTTGACTGCTTTGATCACGGTAGCAGGAAATGCAACAGGGGTAATCACAGAAGAAATCGATTGGATATCACCCAAAAAATGACATGTCATGTCCGTGCATCCTGAACGAAGCCCCGCCTCTTTGTGGAAGTGTCTTTCTCTCAAGCTAGGTGAATTTGTACAGTACCTGTAAAACATAACGATAATGCAAAATGGTTTTGGGTACCTTTTATAAAACTAAAATAAAACCACAACAGAGCCGGCCAGCTAACCAATCAGAGCAGACTGGGCTCTGGTTTCAGACAGAGGGTGGAAAGAGGTGCTGCAGTACAGGCAGTATGAGAAAAATAAAGAGCTTTTTGAACATTAGCATGGAGACATGTCACAGTGGAGACACTACATACTGATATACACCTGAACATGAGCAATATAAGTCCTCTTTAAGATTCTATTACTGTATGTTAAACTTGTTAAAGTGTTCACTTCAACACCTATTTGAGTGCCTGCGAATCTGTGAAGCACTAAAATAATTTATATGGCTCATTCTTTTTTTTTAGGTAAGTGTTTATTTGAATGAAATAAAATATCACAAATATGTTTGAAAATGGGATATAAAAAAGCACTTTCTCTACATTTCCTCTTACATGTTCAGAGAATGAAAAACGCCATCAGCGGCATATTTACATTTGCTTGCACTTTTTCATTCCCTATTAGTTTGAGCCTAATATCATGATTATTTAAGACAGAAAATACACACACAGTCAATTATTTTGAATCCCAATGAATATGGCAACACTATGAATCCATCAACTGATCTCTATCAGTAAAGACTGGGCTATTTTTAGAATGGCTGCAAGCAAATATGTGTGTGTGTGTTCCCATATATCTTTTAATATATGTATATGTCTGTGTGTGTGCGCATGTGTGTGTGTGTGTGTGTGTGTGTGTGTGTGTGTGTGTTCCCATATATATTTTTATATATGTATATGTCTGTCTGTGTGCGTGTGTATGTGTGTGTGTGTGTGTGTGTTCCCATATATCTTTTTATATATGTCTGTGTGTGTGTGTGTATGTGTGTGTGCTCCCATATATCTTTTAATATATGTATATGTCTGTCTGTGTGCGTGTGTATGTGTGTTTGTGTGTGTGTGTGCGTGTGTGTGTGTGTGTTCCCATATGTCTTTTTATATATGTATATGTCTGTCTGTGTGCGTGTGTATGTGTGTGTGTGTGTGTGTGTGTGCGTGTGTGTGTGTGTGTGTGTGCCCATATGTCTTTTTATATATGTATATGTCTGTCTGTGTGTGTGTGTGTTCCCATATGTCTTTTTATATATGTATATGTCTGTCTCTGTGCGTGTGTATGTGTGTGTGTGTGTGTGTGTGTGTGTGTGTGTGTGTGTGTTTTATTGGGGGTCGTAGGACTAGAGTTGTTTTCCAGAAAAATAGTTTTGTAATTACATCTGCAAGGGGGGAAACTCGTTATCTGCGTTAGCGAGCGGCCCACGGCGAACGCTTTGAAATGTGACTCCTCTTCAGCACGGCGACGCCAAAATACTGGTAATAACTGCTGATAAACAAGGCGAGTGTAATTGCATCTATTTGCATTTTTAAATAATGCTGCTGAAAAATAAATGTGTTTGCTGTAGACAGTGGCTGCTAGGTGGAAACGGCAGAGTCGCTCACACACAGCGAGATGCTTTTTAAAAAAAAATGTTGCCTCTCTCATTTTAGATTATCATTTCAGCTTTTTAACACAACTGATATTTTATCTCATCAGGATTAATATTAGTTATTTTTCAAAGGTTTGAGAGACGCTGCTGCCCTTCAGAAAGTTTACAATGCCTTTTTAATAACAGAAAACAATTTGGTATTCTTCTTGCTTCTTTTATGCACTTGCTTCTTTTCTTGGTGCTTTCAATGAAGCCACCTTTTGTTTCTTCCGACCTCTGTCCCACTAAATACACACCTGACTATTAACACTGTCTACCTTTAAAAAAATCAAAACCTACAGTAACGGCCCGTCCACACTACAGCTTAAAAAAAGCTTCCAACGCGTCTGCCCATTCACTTTGAATGGGGTGACGTCACGTTGCCTCGCTTTTCGCCGAACTGAATTGTGGGTAGCTTGGCTGAGCTTCTCCGGCGTCTCCGGCTTCAAAAGTTGAAAATTGTTCAACTTCTGACGCCGGAGAAGCCGGAGAAGCCAGCGCCAGCCAATCAAATCCCGTTTCGGAAAATCTGACAGCTCAAGCCCTAGCCAATCAAACCGCGTCTAAGCTGGGAGAGATATCCCGCCGTTCATTTCTATATTTAAAAAAAAGACGGAGGAGAAACAAATTATCGCCGTAGCAAATCACCCGGTTTTGTTTGACCAGTCCCTATTAACTTACCGGGATACAACCGGAGGAACCAGGCATGTGGGGAGGTGGCAGAGACAGTGGGTGAAACTGGTAGGTTTTCGCCTGTTTGGGGATTTTATATCCAGTTTACTTCGTTTTAACATTGCTATTGCTTTGTATGTCGGGGGCGGGAGATTCATGTGATAGGTTGTTGGTCGAGGTGCTCGCAAAAAATCCCCAAGCTTCAGACACGCCCAGCTCCAAGCTTTTTTTGAAGCTGTAGTGTGGACGGGCCGTAACAGCAAAACAGACAAAAAGCAATCGTTTAATTTTGTGAATTTGGGCTATTTCTTTCGAATGATCGATATTTTCATTATTCTCTGATACAATGATATATTTTTCTATTCTGCTTCCATAGAAACCCAGGAAACCATCCAAATTTCACCAACTTTCTTTCTGAATATTTGTCTCATATTTTCCAAAATGTTGCATTAGAATCAGAATCAGGTTTTTTCGCTAAGTAGGTTTACACATACAGGGCATTTGCTTTACTGTAAAATCATGTATACATAATCACAGTTAAAGGAATTCAACTGTAAAAACAATGTAGAAACAAATATATAACTAATTATAAAAATAATAAAACTCTCATCACTGGCCCTCCATGTTTTGTTTTTTAATACTTTATTTTTAAGTTGTTAAGACATTACAAAGGAAACAACAAATAACATACAACATACAGGTCACTGGGGTAATACATCATCAATATGTTCTCAGCAATTATTCTTGTGATATGGGAAGGTCTCCCTCACAACGGGTTCACAACCAATCTGTGTGAAACATACAATAGTAGCAAAGTTATGCAAGAATTATAGACTATTGTACCAAAAGGAGTAAAGCAAAATAAAATAATTATCTCAGGGTTAAGTGACCCCCCCCCTCTTCATGTGCAAAACCCATATGGGCCAGTAATTGTCACATTTTTCTCTACAGAGTCTTAGAGAAAAAGTCAGCCTCTCCATACGAAACAAGTCGTTTACAATGTTTATCCATACTCCCTTTGTTGGCGGATCTTTCACAAGCCATTTTTTGGTAATTGCCTTTTTGCTGGCTGTCAGTAATATTTTAAGAAGATACCTGTCCCGAAACTGGCCCTCCATCTTGAATCAAAATATGTCCCTGAAGTATTTTAGCATACGTAATATAATCAACAAACCAAAGTACTAACAAAATAAAGATTTGTAACTGTTGATGGTTCTTTGATGAATGCATCCAACTGACAGTTTTCAAGGCATTCCCCCAAAACCACCTGCGTTCTGGTACACATAAAGTCAAAGGGTATCCCCAATGTCTTTTGGGTCCATCATGCGTAAACCATGACCCATGAATACATACAGCTGATGTTGAGATATTTCTCACGATCTATCCTCTGGGCGCCATGGAAATCTGTTCCCAATGTCATGGCAATCAAATTATTGTAGAGATATTTCAGTCAAAGTGGAACTGATTGACTTAAATCTAACATTAATGATTGTCAGGGTTTGAGTTTTGTTGTGTCTAGTTGTGGGGTTATTTTGCTGTCTGGTCCTTCTCCCTGTGCTTTCCTCCCTGTCGTTAGTTTCCCTGGTGTGTCTAATTGTCTGATTGTGTTCACCTGTTGCCCTTGTGTTTCTCCTCCCCTGCCCGGCTGTTTCTCATCTCGTGATTACCCCTCCCTGTATTTAGTTTTGTCTCTTCCTGTGTTCGGGGTCGGTTCATTGTTTGTCTTTCCTGTCTCCCTCCATGTTGGTCAGGTCAGTTTTGTTTGTTAATGTTACTTGGTGCTACTTGTGTTTTTTCGTGCCATGTTTATGCTCATCAGCTTGAGCGGTTGAATTCCCTTTAGCTGCTTCGATCGCACCGTTTCAGACACCTGGTTTTGTAGTTGTCTTATATTCTAAGGTAAGAATATAAGTACATACAATCTCATATATCTGGGCTTTGCCTTGGACCCATACCTTGATGGTTCCACACTTATTTAAAGAATATTGCGTACATGATGATTAGTGAACAATTTTCCATTCCATTACATGTCATTTGTTAGACGCTTTTATCCAAAGCGACTTACATACATTCAGTACTGTGGACGATCCCCACAGGAGCAATTTGGGGTGAAGTGTCTCAGGGACACAACGACATGCTGACTGCAGTGGGACTCGAACTTGCTACTCCCTGATTCGAAGTCCAGCACACACATCCTTTGCCTTCGACTGCAACTCCTGCTCATGATCTCACTTGTGTATTATTGTCAACAAATGAGGCTAAGTGGCTGATGTGACCTTGCAAACACAGATGTTATACCAAACTATATTTACAAAAAAACCCAGTGTGCAAGTTTACAAGATAAGGGTTATTTATCTGAGCATGCTAGGTGCTGATTTTATTATTAGCAAAAACATATTTAGACCAAAAAGAAGCAACCTCTGCACGGTTGCAGGGGGGCATTCATCCATCCACATTATGTCTCGGTTTCTCTCCCTCTCCCTATATCCATTTCATCGCTTATCTCTCCATATAACTCTCTTTCTCTTTCAATATTACCCTTTCTTCTTGCTTTCTGAACATCTGTTTCTCTCTCTCCTGCTTCTTTCTCATTACCCCATCCTTGTCTTTCTCTTGTCACTTTTCTTCCATTTTTATATTTGTGTCTGCGTCCTCCTTAAATCTGTCCTTCCCTCTATCTCTTTCCCTCCGTCACATGTATACCAGGGGTGGGGGTGGGGGGTGTTAGGCTTGGTTTAATTAATACCACAGCATCTCCCCGCTCTGCTCCCCTCTCCAGCTCCGAACATTAATCAGAGGTATTTTCGGGGGAAGCGAGGCGGCACAGGTGCAGATTGTCGGGGGCAGAGAGAGAGAGTCGGATGATGTATGGAAATACACGGCAGACCCTGATCCGGCCGGCCAATCATCATCCATCACCATGCGGTCGCCAGGTGGAACAACTTATTCCCACCAATGGAAAAAAGGGAGGCGGCAGATTTGCGTCTGGCCCATCACGACAAACAAGGTGGACGGGCTGTAAGTGGAAAACAGGAGGCGAGGTTCCTCCAGGTCCTGCTTCTTTCTCCGACCACACTCATTCAGTTCCTATTTCACAGAACACTATCTAACAACAGATCCACAAAGTGTTCCCTAACTGCCCATTTAAGGCTTAATATCGGGGGAACAGATCAATGCTGTATTCTGCAGCACCTTTTCTCATAATATCTGTTATGGTAGAGTGAAGGAAGCAGGACCCAAATGCAGATTAAACTGAATATACCTTTATTTCAAGGATAACTAATAGAACTTGGACAGACAGAACACTCACCGGTGAACACAGTCAACAACAAAAGACGAACCAACACTGAACACAGGAAGAGACGAGACTAAATACAGGGAGGGGTAATCACAAGACGAGAAACAGCCGGGCAGGGGAGGAGAAACACAAGGGCGACAGGTGAACACAATCAGACAATTAGACACACCAGGGAAACTAACGACAGGGAGGAAAAACACAGGAAGAAGGACCAGACAATATACAAGGAGGAACATACCCATAACCAGACATAAAAAACTACAAACGTGACATAACCCAAGAATCGTGACAATATCACTCCTGATTGAAAAAGTGAATGTGTGTACAGCTGCTACAAGGTGATGAAAGTATATTTGTACGTAAAAGATCATACGGTACACTCAAAATACAGAATTTAAAGAGTCTAAAAGCAAAGTGAAAGAAATGCACTGTGTATTTACTGTCAGTCATTGATAAACAAGGCGAGTGAATCCACCACTTTGGTTGGGAACTCGTCAATGATTTGAAATCTGGGATTACTTATCATGTGCTCTTGGAAAGACTTCCTCTCTTGAAGAACCAAAGCCTGGGCGGTATGCAAGAAACCGGACTTAAAACTGGACAAATAGGGCGGTCTGACTTGCCAAAACGCAACGAAAATCTATCTATTCTATCCGCCATGAAGTTCTGTCTGTTCAGGACAACCATTAAGCCCATCCTCATGTACGGCTCCAAGACCTGGAACATCAATGCTTAAACGCCATCATCATGCTTTACCAACATCCTTATCAGCATATACAATCTATCCTGGAAAAATCACCCAACTTTACAGGATATATAAGGCAACAACCCACGTTTCAGAAAGCATCTAATACATTGGAAGTCTAGATTTGCTTGATGCTGGCCAAGACAAATGTGAACTAGTTTCAGATCATACAGCAGGGCTCTCCAACAGCGGCGAGCTACTGAAAAGCTGCCCGCGAGCTACCGCTTTTCAGTAGCTCGCCGCTCGATTATCGATTATAGTGTATAAGGTTGCTTATTGATTTGTCGGCCGCGGCTGGACAATAAAGTTTATTTTATTTTATCCGTCACACGAATATCAAATTGGTCGGTGACGCAGAGATCAAGGAACAGACGTGACAGGGGCACAGCGACACCACACACGGAGCAGTCTGCTTTCTCCACCAACACCAGTCCAGAACCAACAGCAGTATGACCCGCTCTGAATCAGGCCATGTCGCTGCGGCTCAGAGACACACGTGTTTTTTGAAAAACACTCGTCATCGTCATGTCAGGTTTTTGGTGGATTTAATCAAGTCTCGGATTGCAGAGTATGAATGTCCTCTTGCTATTTTCAGTTGATAAATACTTGTGTAAAGTTTGTGAAGGCAGGAGGAAAGCTTCCGCGATCACCGTCTCCTCTCCGTTCCTCCAAACCCCGCCTCCTCCCTACAAATAATGACAGGCTGATAGTAACCCGATAGTAACTTTATTATTCACTTAATCACTGATTGAGATATGATGAAGCTAACTTAATCTCATACATTCATGGGATTTATGTAACAGTAAGACAGAGAATGTAAGTGTGCACCCACATGCACTATTTTTCTGTGTTAAGTCATGGGTGTGATGCGACATTCAAGACATTCAGTGTCTTTTTTTAACAGAAGACCGCAGCTAGAAGTTTCAGCTAGACTACAGAAGTATTAGTTTTTAGTTTTTGAGGATGGAACAATTTCACACACAGATATAGGGAGGTTAGACCTATACAATTGATTTATTATGGTTTATAATGTCAAGACGAAGAAGAAGAAGAAGAAAAAGATGGACAAACAATATTTCTGGAGCCTTGTAGACCCAGAAAACTATAAGAACATTCACCAAGCAGCACTGGAAATGTCTGCTTTATTTGGTTCTGTTCTACATACCTTTGTGAAGCAGCTTTTTCTGACATGAATGTCATGAAATCTAAATACAGAACAAGACTGACTGATGAACATTTCAATGACACTATTAGAGTGAACCTAAGTGGGTACACTCCAGCATACACCTGTATGGTGGACTCCATGCAGCGCCATTCATCTCACTACAAAAATAGTGAAATGCTTGTAAGGTGGTGATTAAGGACATTTGTGAATTTTCAGTGAAGTACTTGCTATGTGTTCCATAATAATATGTGAGACATTTTCGTTTTCTTGGACCTTGATTTTTGATAAGCTTTAGGTATTGCAATTTCACACGTGTACAAAAGTATAGCTTAATTCAACTGATGAGGGCTATGTGAATAAATGTAAGCGATGTGATGAAAGTAGCTCTTGGCCACTGTCATTTTTATCAAAGTACTGTAGCTCTCAGATGAAGAAAGGTTGGAGACCCCTGTCCTAAAGTATCCTTTGAGGAGTCAAAAGCTAACATTCAGATCTCCTGTTTAGGGACACTGGTATCAGTCTTGAGAATCTTGGAAGATCCATGGCTAAACAAAAAAAGATGCCGGAAGACTATTGCGAGGTCTCTCGACTTAGTCTTCATGAGGATGACGAGTTTTAAGAGGCTCGGCAGCCTTATCAGTTACATCACAGATCAAGATGGTTACAGCGTTAAAACAGATGAAACGTTTAACACCAGCGGCTCGGATCAGGGTTTGGGATACAAATGAAAGATTATGTACAGTTAATTAATTGTCGATATTACTAACCAGCATATAAAGGATGATGATGAAGATGATGGTCATGATTACAGAAACAATGAAAGGACCATAGCGAGCAGCAGGCAGCAGATAACTGTAGTGGTAATTGCTACACCAATAATGTCAGTGTTATCTGATTCATTATGATAATGTTATTAAACCAGGAGAACACACTCACTTCTAAATCCCTCTCTCTTCTTCGGTCTCTCTTCAGAAATATAACTCGGGAAATCCTTGGATTTACAAAATATCCATCGCAGTAATTTTTATTATTAATCCGGCATTAATGTCACATTGATTTACCAAAGAACAGATAGTATGTTTCTTTATCTCTTGACTTCTCCCTCTTTAACAAACATACACATACACACTCTTATGCAAACGTGCTTTCAGAAGAGTGTGTGTGCGTGCGTGCGTTCTCGTGCGTGCGTGTGTGTGTGTGTTTGTTGGGTCAGGCCTCGTTTATGCAGATCAAACATTTCTGGCTAATTGGGAGCTTTAATTCAGTGTCACGCCCACTATTCCCCCCTAACACACACACACACACACACACACACACACACACACACACACACACACACACACACACACACATACATACACACATACACACATACACACATACACACATACACACACATACACACACACACACACACACACACACACACACACACACACACACACACACACTTAATGTTATTAATTTTCATTCAGAATTCTGATGCTATTTAGTCTAGTCATTATTAGAGCCTAATACCTTTCATGATTAACAGTTAAAGCTCATTTCTCATAACACGCAAACACAAAGGTAATCCTCTCATTTCAATATTCATGTGAATCACACGGGGAGTATGGGAATTCTTTTTTGTTTAATCTTTATTTATTCAAGCTGTCTCTCTCACATTAGAATCCCTTTTTTTAACAAGAGAAACCTGATAATAACACAACACACTACGGAATAACTAGTTATAAGAATCATAAAATACTTTAGATAATTAAAGCTGCATCCATGTGACCATGCATGATCATTGTTTAACATTTTGTTAAATTAATTTATATACATAAGCTGCGTTCACACCGGAGTACTTTTCCCACAATAGTTCACCAGAACTACGATTTAGTTGCGTTCACACCAAAAAGCCCCAGGAACTAAATTAGTTCATGAGAACAATTTTTACCCCCTTTTCAGGGACTTTCGTGGGAGAAAAAGGTTCCTGTGTCTGATTGGCTGGGCGGAATGCAAACCACGGCCCGTAAAACTCCCAAAAAGTTTTGGGAAGCCGCCATTTTATTTTCCTCGCATTAGCATTATTAGCATTAGCATTAGCCCAGCGCACAAACGCAGAGAGACTAAGGCCCATTCCCAAACCGCCCCCTACACCCTACCCCTAAGTAAAGAGCATTTCAAGAGAAAATTGTAGTAATGGAACAAGTGGGCCATATCAATGTGATGTGACACTGGCAAAATAAACAAATACTTTACAAATAAATAGCCTGTATAAAACTAACTGTATAAACCTTAGCTATTAGCTTCACCTTAGCATGTGTTCTTTGCAGGTGCGTGTTGAGGTTTGACGTGGTGTTTACAGCAGTGGATAACAGCTTCTGGCCTCGACACAGTTTGCACCTCACCGTCACATTCCTGTCTATTCTTCAGACGAACTCAAAATAATGGGCATACCTCCACCCCTCGAAAGTTATCGCTAACTTTGTAACGCGTTACACCCAACTCTGTAGGGGTTAGATGGTGCCAACATGGCGACGGCCAGAGCCACCAACTTTTGGCTTTGCTCTTCAGAAACCTCTGGGTGATGCCACAAAGAATACGTAAATACTATATGATTTTTACCATGGCTGATAAAAGTGGTTAATAACTAAGTAACTTTGTAAGCTTTTCGTGGATTGCATGCCCGTGCACTGATAACGGAATTTAGCTATCTAGCTAACTAGGACAACTGTCCCTGAAATACACAACAATTGACAGCACTTTTCTTGTTTTCACTACACAAGCTGTTGGTAGAAGAAGAGTGAAATAAACGTTACGATAACTTCCCTGTGCTGTTGCTATTCAGTTTTCAAGAGACCGTTGTGCTTCCATGTTGAAGAATTGACAAAGAATGAAACTACTTGTGGAGTGCCACCTTTTTATTGAACATCTCTTTGAGGGAAAACCCATTGAACGATGATACATTTTGTGTAATATGTGTGTAGCTGCCCTAGTTAATTTGTCTGTGTACACGCTCATTACTAGCATCAGTGTGTGTGTGTGTGACAGCAGAGCGGCTAAGCTTATGCCCTGGTATTCATTATGGGGGGAGGTTATCCTCCTAAGGTTGTTCTGACATGGCCGCTAATCTCACTGCTGACTCCCCTTTTAATTTAATTACAGTAAACTGTGTTAATATTTCATTAAAGTATTAGATAAGCGATCGTGTGTTTTAATCAGACTGATGCGGCTGCAGCAGTGTGTCGCGCTCCGTCCCTCCCTCCATCATCCGCTGTGTGCTCATCCCATTGTTCTCTCGAGACTTCCTCATCCTTTCATCCCCTCTTCTGACAGAAGCTGGCGTCTACACTGACGCACA
>CALSBZ010023198.1:31212-49334 GCA_943591055.1 Gobionotothen gibberifrons
CACACACTCACACAAAAACATCCGAGAATTTAGCAAAGGTGAAGCTTACAGGCGTGAGATTTTACACCTGCTGAGCTTCGCCGGCTGAGAAGAACTTCAGTTACTGCTCAGGTCTTCAACTGTTAATAATCCTCACTTTACCTGAGTGAACAGGTGGGGTAGCCGTGCCACACGCCACTCAGATCTGGAGCCTGGAAATGTGTAGTTCACTGCTAAAAATGATGTAGAACTGTGTCAACTGTATTAATTCAACTTCATAGAAGAAGAATGGCTGCCACTTAGACCATTGAATGCATTGATTACTGTTCACCATGTTAGCATCAGTGGTGTTAGAAGTACTGTTTTAGTAGGAGTTGAAATAATACAAAAATACTTTGTTTGCAAGTAAAAGTCCTACATTCAAAATCTTATCTGTGTAAAAGTACTTAAGTAAGTAATGGCATTAAACTATATTTAAAATACCAATAGGAAAAGTACTTATTGTGCATGATAGCCCAGTTTAGAATCATATGTATATAATTATTGGATCATGAGGTACCCAATATTGTACTTATATACAGTACTTGAGTACATGTACTTGACTGAACTACACCAGTGGTTGTGTTTAGGTTGACAAACTTAGCAATAGGCGCTTTCACACCGGAGTACTTTTCCCGTTTAGTTCCGATAGTTCCTGGGATTTTGCGTTCACACCAAAAAGAGAACTTAGTTCATGAGAACTGTTCCCCCCTTTTCAGTACCTGCTAGAGAGCAGGTACTTTCCTGGGGAGAAAAAAGTTCCAATTTCTGATTGGCTGGGCGAATTGCAAACCACGCCCCGTTTTGTGAAGCTGCCATTGTATTTGCTGGCATTAGCATTATTATCATTAGCATTAGCATTAGCCCCGCGCACAAACAGAGAGAGAATAACTTATGGCAACACAGAAGAAAACATGGGAGCGGTGGAGATGAGGAGGTGTCGGCGTTCTGGCGATTTACTCGGAAGCCAGTACCCAACTCTGTGGACTTCCGGCCGGGGACTTCGGGTGGCAGTATACGCCGTGAAGTTGTTTGCGGCCTGCCAGTAAACCCAAAGCAGAAGAAGAAGAAGTGACGTCAGCAGCTTCATTTGCGTAATCTTCCCTCAGGGAACTTATTCCGGTGTGAACGCGATCTGCTCTTTAGTTCCATGGGGGAACTAAGTACGGCAAAGTACTTGGTGTGAATGCAGCTAATAGTTATCTGGAAGCCAAAATCTAACTTCAGAAATCTCCAAAAAGAGACATATTGCAGGGCGACTGGTATGCTGTGCAGGTGGACAGAAATCTAATTTCTAAAGAGATCATTGTGTTTGTATTTCTTCATGTTGTGCATCCTGTCAGGTCTTAATAGAGTGAATGTTCCTAACGTGCAGAAAGACCCAGAGGTGTAAATAGCATCTGCCTTTTTTTATTTACAGCATTATTTATGCAGCGCTTTTAGTAAATACTGTGCACGTTTCATCAAGTCGGTTTTCTTAATTTGCATGTGTTTTAGCTCCTTTGTTTTTTCATATTTGCAGCATGTTTTTTCCTAATGACCACCGTAGTTCAAAACAAACACAAAGTGACAGCAGCTTCTTCCTCTGCGGTGGATGGTTTGACAGTTTTTAGGAAGAGGGCGCTCCATGGGTTCAGCTGGGGGAGGATACAGGAATTTTCCGGAATGCTGATACCGAGGACAGATTATACACACTAACACACACACACACACACACGCATTCACGCACACATCGCAAAAAAACACAAAACAAACTTCAGCCAGCTCTCATCCACTCTCTCGCTCTTCCTACCTCCCTCTCTTTCTCTCCAATCTCCAAGAGCACTCACACTGTTACACACTCACACACACTTATACACACACAAACACACACTCAGTGATCCGGGTGGAATCAAAGGGTATTAGCTGTGCAGTGCTCAGTTCCCCCGGTCCTTTCCCAGCATTCTCCACAGCTGTACGATTACACAGGTGTTTGGCAAAAACACACTGTTTGAGACCGCAGAGGGCTGAGTGAGTGTGTGTGTGTGTGTGTGTGTGTGTGTGTGTGTGTGTGTGTGTGTGTGTGTGAGACAGAAAAAAAATGAATATGTAAGTGTGGTTGAATGTGTTGAGTGTGTGTGTGTGCTTGCACAGCTTCCCTGCAGGAGTGTGTGCATATGTGTGTGTGTGTTTATAGCATTAATTCCTCCCAGTGACTCAGTCCTGCCATTTCCTTGACCGCAACCATCACATTCTAAATTCTCTCTCCGCTGTTCTCTGTCTTTATTCATTCACATGTCCTTAGTTTTTCTTTGACAAATCATTAGGGTCTAGGTTTTTACATAACTTCATAAATCTAATACTTAAAGGTCCCATGTCATGCTTTTCCGGTGATTACCCGTCCCCTTGTGTGTTATGAAGGTTTTTATGCATGTAAACGGTCTGCAGAGTCAAAACCCCTCAAAGTACACCTTGTAGCGAGTACAACTCTAACACAGAAAATACCTGTCTATGCTGCCCCAGATAGCTTCGTTGGAGATTTCTCTTTTTCCATTTGGTCCCGGAACCAAAATGGACCATTCCGCGGAGCTCCTCACCCACCAGGATCCCTTGGCGTCACTATCAAACGCAGTGGGGGGACCTTTAGCATACCTTTTCAACTAACAGGGAGTCCCATTGACTTGCATAGAGCTCCCTGGTTGGTAATAGACGAGTTGGGATCGCGGAGAAACGCTCTCCGCAGACCCATTCTCACAGCGTTTATAAACCTTTTTCTTACTCAATATCAAGCCACACTTAATGTTTTTACTTCGGCTGTGAGTGTTTGTGTGTGCTCAGGATGAGTTTCACGTTGTCTCGCTGTATCGCCGACCCGGCAACCACACCAGTAAGCCAGCTCACTGAGCAGCGAGCCTCGCAACGTCCCGACCAATCAGAGCACACTGGGCTCACAGGGAGGGGGGGGGGGGGCGGAGCTCCAACAAGCCGTTTAGGACAGAGAGTGAATACCTGGTGAATACACATACTATACAGAGATGCTGTATGAGAAACCAATGTGAGTTTGGAAAATTGCACAATATAAATCTATTTTAGTATACCTCAACAATGGAATTATGATCAGTAGAAAGGCCATGACATGGGACCTTTAAGTAAACTGCTTCTAGAAAAGTTGCCAGAAGTTGTAAGATCTTACTGTCTTTAAGAGACTTTTATTTTGAAGGGCGACTTGGTTGTTCAGTGGTGTAAGGTTTAAATCAGGCATTATAATTAACAGGCAGAATGTTCACCATATCAACATTTTAGTTTTTATCAAGAACAAAACGCACTGTATAGCTGAGGCTGAGTGATTTGTTCATAAAACCAAATGTACGCATTTAAGTTTAACCTAATGGTGTTTCTAGAAAGGTTAGGAGACCACCAAAGTTATATGAATAAGTCATGAAGATAGAGAACAAATCACAATGCAATTTAAAGGTGACCTATCATGCAAAATGCACTTTTGTACGTCTTTTATACATGAAGATGTGTCCCCGGTGTTCCAGGGAACTCACCAAGTGTCAGAAAACACAACCCTCTATTTTCCTCCATACCCAAATCTCTTAAAAAGGGGCTGCAACGGATCTGATACAGACTGATCCAGATTTGAACACTTCTATGACGTCACAGAAGTGCACTTCAAGGCAATTAAAAGTGCTTAACAAAAATGAAAGACATTAAGAAAATGGCATTAAAAAACAAAGATAATGAAAGTTACAGAGCAGTTTAATCCACCAATCAGGAGGAGACAGCCACGGACATTGCCGTTCGAAAGCGCTGGAGACGCTGTAGTACATATGCCAGGCCTGTAGATGGTGCTGTTCTCACAGAATCAGCCCATGAAAAGACAGTGTTAAATTGAGCGAAATGAGGAATGGCTAAAATGCATGATCTGTTTGGTATTTGGAAAAATAAAAAGTATAAAAATGCCTTATTTAGGTGTGGTCCTACACTATATTATTCAAATATAGCATGATAGGTCCACTTTAAGAATAACACAAACAGTAAGCAGAAGTTGTTCAGGCCTCTAGTCGGGGATTTAATCGGAACAGCCCGATTTGAGTAACTTGAGTCCTGGTGCTCCAAGTGCTGACTATATTTATAAATAAGCCAAGCTACAATAATTAACTTATCATGTCAGAACTAAACATGGAGATGCAGCGTTCAGTTATTATGCTCCAAATATCTGGAATAAATACCAGAAACCTGCAGGTCCACTGCAACTCTTACTACTTTTAAATCCAGGCTGAACTTGTATTTTTGCCGCTGCTTTTAATGGATATATTCATATCTTAAACTGCTCTGTAACTTTCATTATCTTTGTTTTTTAATGCCATTTTCTTAATGTCTTTCATTTTTGTTAAGCACTTTTAATTGCCTTGAAGTCCCCCCAAAGGTAGTTAAAGTCATTATTGGGGTTAAAGTCCCCTACGTGTGCCGTTTTGGTTTCAAAACCCTGGTTCGCGGAGGACACCAAAAAAGTCCTAGAAAAGACTAATTAAACTTAACTAATGTGCATTTAAAGAAAAGAGGAATCGTTTTGGCGAAAACTAAAAAGGTACCATGGGGTACAGGAATCCGTTTTGGTTTCAAGACCCTGGTTCACGGAGGATACCAAAAAAGTCCTAGAAAAGACTAATTAAACTTAACTATGTGCATTTAAAAATAAAAAAGAGGAATAGTTTCGGCAAAAACTAAAAGGTACCATGGGGTCAGATTATAGTTTTCCAAAGGGGGGTTCAATCAGATGTGTGTACTGTAACTGTAATTCATGTATCTTTGCTTTTAAATTAGTGTTTTTAAATGCCATTTTATAATATGTTTCTTAATGCTATTAATGTCCTTCATTTTTGTAAAGCACTTTGAATTGCCTTGTGTTGAAATGTGCAATATAAATAAACTTGCCTTGCCTTGCCTCATTTGCATTGCATTGTCTCAGAAACTCAACATTCACTGTCTTTACCCTTTTACTGTATTGTTGCCCACCTCGTATTTAAGACCTCTGACCTAAAGCAATACCATTTCCTTAAAATGTAATTGTTAGATTAAATGCTATATAAATCTATATTTAAGTTGTACAAACGGTATCCTCTAAGTAAGCATTTTTACAATTCACCTGGTATGTACTTATGTTTAAGTATTTTTCCTTGTGATATGTATTCTTGCTGGTGTTTTCAAATGATCCATTTATTCCAATACCTGAGTCACACCAGGGAAAATTGACCCCCCCCCCCCCCCTCTCTCCTGCTCATCATGTAATAACCTCTATCTGTGGAGGATGAGTTTTGCAGCTCAGGTTTGACCCAGATGTGACAGACGTTCGGTGTCGGAGCGTTACTGTGCATTCCTGCTCCGTTTCAAGGTGAGATCACTCAGACTAAACCAGGATGTGTTGTTGGAATCTTATGTAACTCTTTCCTGAGTTCACATGGTGATAATGAAAGAAACAAAGTGACAGGTGAACAGCTCAGCTTGGCTTCTTGTTGAATCAAAGATGAGTTAAAGTTATACAGTCTCAGGAGAAAGTGAGGAATACAAAAAAAGAGAAATGTTTGTAATAATATTCATATTTTTAATTAGCCACACAGATAATATAACTCAAGGCATGACAACATGTTTGAAGTTATTCCAAAACTTTTGCTCATCTTTAATTCAGTATATCATTGTTAACTAAATAAAGTGTTTAATAATCAAAGTGACCTCTCAATGACCAGTAGGGAACATATTAAGTGGCTTGACCAAACTAAATAAGTGCTCACTAAGATGGACACAGAGTACAATGCAAATGACTAAGCCTACATCCCCCCCCCTTGACATGGCACCAAATGGTTTGGCCCAATTTGCTGCTTCCAGGCTTTACGAGTTCTCAGGCCATGGCCACACCTGTTGCTCAACCAGGAAGTAACCGCCCCAAACAATAAGGTAACTCAAAGGTTGCAGTCGAATAGTTTAAAAATCAGCTCCTAAGTTCTAACCCTATCGTCTATTCCTTGACCTCTGAGTGAAACGTCACGGGGTTAAGGGATAGTGGATAGGAGAATTCAAAAGGATTTAGGAGAAGAGACTGCAGTACTTTAGAGAATCCGACTGCACTTTCACTATCCGACGTGTTTATGATGCGCCAGCGGACGTCCTTTTGTGCGTCTGCTGCTGTGGGGAAACCATGGAAACCACAGTTTTCTATACAGCGGACTACAACATGGATGTTTAATAAGAACGAGGGACTATTGTAAACTCATCTAGAGACTCTGCACCGTGCTCTGATGCTGTTATTTTATCCTTTATAGCAGCAGTCAGTGCCTCTGCATCAGGTACAGCAAATGTGTTGTCCCTATGTCCACCTAATATCAATTCAGACAACATGACAGAATTCCATCAGATTAATGATAAAAACCTAGAGGACATTATTAAACTTCTGAAATCCTCCTCCTGCTGCCTTGATATTATTCCAACAGGATTTTTCAAAGATGGTTTTCCTTGCATGGCCTCGGATCTACTTCATATAGTAAACAAATCTCTTCACTCAGGTGTTTTTCCACAGGCCCTGAAAACTGCAGTCATTAAACCGCTCTTAAAAAAGAATAATCTAGATGCTTCAGTAATGAACAATTACAGGCCCATATCGAACCTGCCATTTCTGGGTAAAATCATTGAAAAAGTAGTTTTTCAGCAGTTGAGTAACTTCTTGCATTTAAATAACTGTTTGGATGTGTTCCAGTCAGGCTTCCGTCCAAACCACAGCACTGAGACTGCTCTTGTAAAGGTCTTCAATGACATCCACTTAAACACAGACAGTGGCAGAACTTCATTGTTAGTACTATTAGATCTCAGTGCTGCGTTTGACACTGTTGACCACAACATATTACTAGACCGACTGGAAAACTGGGTGGGACTTTCAGAAACAGTTCTAAATTGGTTTGAATCCTACTTAAAGGACAGAAACAACTTTGTTTCTATAGGTAAATACAAATCTGAGTTGACAACTATGACATGTGGGGTTCCTCAAGGATCCATCTTGGGGCCTCTTCTCTTTAACGTCTACATGCTACCACTGGCTCAGATAATGAAGAACAACAAAATAAGTTACCATAGCTATGCAGATGACACACAAATGTACGTAACAATTTCACCAGGAGACTATGCTCCAATTCAAACACTGAGTAAGTGCATTGAACAAATCAATGACTGGATGTGTCAGAACTTTCTCCAATTAAACAAAGATAAAACTGAGGTAATGGTTTTTGGAGCCAAGGCAGAACGTATAAAAGTTAGCGCTGAGCTTCAGTCTGTAATGTTCAAAACAACAGATAAAGCCAGAAATCTAGGTGTAGT
Source organism: Gobionotothen gibberifrons (assembly GCA_943591055.1). Classification (NCBI taxonomy): domain Eukaryota; kingdom Metazoa; phylum Chordata; class Actinopteri; order Perciformes; family Nototheniidae; genus Gobionotothen; species Gobionotothen gibberifrons. The sequence continues at coordinate 38,578 of CALSBZ010023198.1, forward strand.
CATGGACTCTGACCTGAGTTTCAACAGTCACATTAAAACAGTTACTAAATCAGCCTACTATCACCTAAAGAACATATCTAGGATTAAAAGACTAATGTCACAGCAGGATTTGGAAAAACGTGTCCATGCTTTTATCTTCAGTAGACTGGACTACTGTAATGGTGTTTTCACAGGTCTCACTAAAACATCTATTAGAAAGCTGCAGCTAATTCAGAACGCCGCTGCTCGAGTCCTCACTAACACTAAGAAAGTGGATCACATCACTCCAGTTCTGAAGTCTTTACACTGGCTTCCTGTGTGTCAAAGAATAGATTTCAAAATACTGCTGCTGGTTTATAAAGCACTGAATGGTTTAGGCCCAAAATACATTTCTGATCTCCTGATAAATTATGAACCATCCAGAACTCTCAGGTCTTCAGGGACTGGTCAGCTTTCTGTCCCCAGAGTCAGAACTAAACATGGAGAAGCAGCGTTCAGTTATTATGCTCCAAATATCTGGAACAAACTCCCAGAAACCTGCAGGTCCGCTGCAACTCTTACTACTTTTAAATCCAGACTGAAGACTTTTCTTTTTGTCGCTGCTTTTAATTGAACTATTCATATCTTATACTGCACTGTAACTTTTATCCATGTATTTTTTCTTTTAATGTTTATTTTATTAGCTTTTCTTTTTAATGACTGATTTTAAATGCCATTTTCTTAATGTCTTTCATTTTTTGTAAAGCACTTTGAATTGCCTTGAAAAGTGCTATATAAATAAACTTGCCTTGCCTTGCCTTGCCTTTATGAACGTGGACAACAGAGAAACATATTCTTCATGACCAAAGTTGGAATTGAAATAAAAAAGGAAAGTGAAACTTATGCTCGTCACCCTCTCCCTCCGGTCCACATTAATACAAATGATCCCAATACGTATGATTGTATGAAAAGATCTTAAAATAAATACAAATGTATTTATTATAAACGTTAGTCCTTAACATCTATCACTGTGTATATCACCATTCAAACATCTTTTAAAAGTTGAACAAAACCCACACAGCTCAGTGAAATGTTGACTTTATTTGATAATATTTCTCTTTTTGATTATAATACTGATGAACGTTAAAAACAAAGCACTTTGGCAACTTACCACATACGTTTTAAAAAGCTTAATAAGCACCGTAACTTTCATGATATAATTTCTCCGTCATAATCGTTTGTTTCCGTGAACGGCCGACTGTTGTGTGACGGCAAATGCTGCGGCTGCAAGGCATTGTGGGGCAGCATTTTCTCCTCTCCTTTCGGTTAGGGAGGTCCAGTGGTTCCTAAGCTAAAGGAGGTTATAAAGGAAGTTTGAAACCTCCTTTCCTTTCATGTAGACGAATTCGAACGGCACTTATCATGGCTGCTACTGAGGTACTTCCGGGTCATTTCACTCCGTTAGGAAGGTTCCTAAGCTAAATAGACTATTCGACTGCAGCCAAAGACTTAGAGCAAATGGTTAAGACAGAAAACGGGGTTTGCAACTCTAAGTGCTCGATAACTTCCAGAAGTTAATGTTGGTTTCTTTTAACTGTGAAAATGTGTTGAATCCAAGTACTTTTAGTTGCGTAAACTTTAAAACAGTGCTGCTCTACTTCATCTCAGGTCTTCTAATTAACAATGATTTCAGTGATGTTTCCATGTTGTCCATTAACTTTGTTGTATGTCTAACTTTTGTATTACTTTACAAAATGACATTTCAGATTGATCTCCTTTCCGACAGCTAATGGTTTCAATCGTTCGTCAACTACCGACTTTTGTCAAGTGCCTTGGTGTCTGATACCACAAGGCACTCTTTAGCATTGAAATGAGTCGGGATTTAAACTCAAACCCAAACAATTGTCAACAGTATTGTAAGCTCAGAGGTGACGATGAATGGTTGGATTGGACCACAGGACTTTCACTCAGAGACATGCAGCTCGTGTTCCTTGTAAAGTTGACTTACATTCGGAGGGTTGATTTTTAGACAGTTGTGTTATATTAATTTACGAACGCAAGTTTCCTATATAGTGTTTTAAAGTTGCGCACGTAACAAACATACTTATTTTAAGCCCAAACCTTCATTTATTCATAAATATAATCAAGCTGTTCTGTTGCATGCACTCGAGTGAGACCAAAGCGTCATTACCAATCATCTGTACCTGACTAGTTTTTGATTTAAAGTTTTTTTTTATTGTGTTCTAACAACCTTCAGAATGAGGAACAACCAAAACAAACCATTTATTTTCACCGAATCCATGTGTTTATTTTCTTGTTTTGACATGACAACCTAGCCAGTTTTTTTTGTTTGGTTGGTTTGTGACTCACACTGACAATTTTGACAATATTCCCTCAGTTTATCTTTTGTCATTGGAAACAATGTGTGGTGTGATGGGTTTTTGTGGGAAATAAAAGGCTTGGGCTTGTAAGACTGTCAAAAAAGTGTTGTTGGACATTTTGACAAGACAGGGCCACAGTATACGCTACACAGGACCTGCTTTAGTTTACATTATGCATTTTCAAATGAATCTAATTGACTGAATAAACAAACAAACCAATTATTGAGATAAATAAATCTTTATTTTGGGGACTGTAACTGGTCAAAAATAAACACATTACAGAGTCGTGGTGTGGTCCTACATGTCTGACGATATCAACGCTTTTAACATGGACCGTTGATCAAATACTCTGGTGTAAAGTAACTAAGTACATTTAATCAATTACTTTACTTTACACATTTTGAGGGACTTGTACTTGACTCGAGTATTTCCATTTGATGCTACTTTGTACTTCTATACTTCACTGCAATTCAGAGGTCAATGGTGTACTTTTACTCCATTGTATTTAATACCTTTAGTTACTCTACAGATTTGGATGAATGGTGTGAAATATAATCACCTCTTAAATCAGACTGGAGTAAATTCACAAGCTACCCTGCAGTATACAAAGTCATGCAAACTAGCTGCACCTTTACTAGACTGTTAAACACCTGAACTTTTGAAACAACATCCATAACATTCATCTGGCTGCAACTTACAAATTATGTATCTAATATATCATATCCCAATAACTTGTATATAGACTCTTATTGCACTATTTCACTAATAATTTTCTCTTGTATTTACTTGCACTATTTTTTCTGTTTTTCTGTTTTAGTGTGTTTTCTGTTGGTGGAGCCTGTGACCTAACATTTTCATCGACATAACTACACTGTAGCTATGTACGTATGACTAATAAAAGCCTTGAACCTTGATAACACTTTAATCAATGCATCAATAATTATAAAACATATCTTATTCTGAAATGGACCAATCTGCACAATGACTACTTTTACTTTTTTGGTACTTTAAAGGTGGGGTAGGTACGTTTGAGAAACCGGCTCGAGATACACTTTTTGTTATATTCCATGGAATGCTCTTAACATCCCGATAGCAACGAATATCTTAAGTGCTTTGACAAAAAATCTCTGGAAGCCGTGGCGCTGTAAAAAGCACGACCAATCATCTGAGCCGGCCCGGCTAAAATAACTGGATGGCCTACCTGCCTGTCAGCCCTCATTGGTCATGTGCACGTTCGTGTGTGTTGGAGGAGGGGCTCTGTAAGGAAGTGGCAGATTTTTTCCGGTTGTGTATTTTCAAATTCGAGCGCACTCGAGCTGGTTTCTCCAAAAGTGCCTACCCCACCTTTAAGTTGTATTGACGCTAATACTTTTGTACTTTTATTCGAGTAACATTTTGAATGCAGGACTTGTACTCGTAACAGAATATTACACTCTGGTACTCTGGTACTTTTACTCAAGTAGCCTACAATATCTGAGTACTTCTCTGAAATCCACCTCAGCAGGAACAGATTTAAACATGCTTGCACTTGTGTGTTTTTAACAACAACGAGTGGGTCTGTGCTGTTCTTTATGGGCTGTTACACGGCTTTTAGTTAGTTTGAGAGGGAGAGGCATGAAGGGCCAGCAGGCAGGACCACTTTACACGGCAACAAATAAGCCTTTATGTCGTCCCTGCACCTGTGTGTGTTCTCTCACAGAAACCTGCACATACTGGGTGTAATTTGCAGAAATAGGCCAGTCATTTCATACCTGCAGGCAGAGAAAAAAAAAAGGTGCTGTAAAGTATTTCCAGAGGTGGGTTTTGGTGCTGTTGTGGTTTAAGTGGTGACCCATAGGGGAGGGGAGGTGGGGTACCATGCAGGTTGAGCACTTGTTTAGTGCACTTGTTGGTCTAACCAATACAAAAGCAATAGCTGAAATGCATAGAGAGAGAGAGAGAGATGCATCGATACATAGGAAACATAGGAAAAAAGGCATGACAAATCAATCGTAAATATGAAATGAACACATTCAAAAAAAGTTGTATTTAATGTATTTTTAAGCCTAATAAGGATTCTCTGCATTCCAGAGGGGAAACAGAATCACCTTTCCCTGCCCCAATTAACCCGATCCAAATGAAAGCAGCCAATCACCGCACCAATCATCCAATCAATCCAACCAACACTTTTTCTTTAAAATCTATTTCATTTTTCTACAGCTTTCCGTGTGTTTGCTGTGTGAGCGGCGGTGCTGGGTGAGAGTATAAGCTAGGTGGCCGCACGAACACATTTATTACGCCGAGGCTGTGCCAGACGCACATGGGATCCGTGCTGCGTACCGGGGATCTTCAGCAACCCGCAGCCGAGCGGAGGGGACCTGAGCCCGGCGTGGAGCAGCACTGAACCTGCGTGGACTCTTCCTCTGACCCCACACTGGAGAACATCTCCAAATTTCCGAGGTGATCTTTCCTCTCGGCGTGTTATTTATTTATATCCGGACCCTGACAGTCATCCGCGGCGGACGAATTGCGTCTTAACGCGGAGAGGTCGGACTTGTTTGGCTGGGGAACACACACCAACACACACGCGGAAACACTCCGGTCCTGTCGCCTCTCTTTCTTTTTTATTTCCTGCCAGCTTTTTTCTCGACATTTCTATCGAACCAGGAGCTCGGAGGATGAACTAGAATCGCGATCGCTTGTGTTTCACTGGATTTATTTCGCTGTGGAGGAAAAAAGAGATCCCGGAGAGGAGCGGTGCGCAAAAAGCCGAGGTGTTCCTCTTCTCTCCTCTCCCTCTTTATCTCCATCTATCAATCTGTCTACCTGTCCTCTCCTGTCCATCTGTCTCTTCATTTGTTTCCCCTGTTTGTAGGTCCGTGAGATTTTGCTAAAATGCATCATCAACAGCGGATGGCAGCTTTGGGAACGGACAAGGAACTGAGCGACTTATTGGATTTCAGCGCGGTAAGGACATGTTTTTACTTCTTGTTGATATGGATATAACGAGTAGTATCGTGGCAGTACAAGCCGTAGAAGAGCATTAAACGGGTCCTTACAGCGACCACTGTTTACACTGTTAATATTGCACATATTTCTAGCCCTTTAACTAAACATGTAAAGAGTAAAGTTGCAGAAAAGTCAGTGCATATTGTTGTTTTTGTAATTTTTTCATTTTTGTTTCTGTGTGTGTGTTCAGAGATTTGTGATGCTGCATTGGTAATTTTGTTGTCTTATAGATGCGAAACAACGATTTGAAAATGTTCCCAACATCCATGGTAGTATATCTAATTTAACTCCTTTTTTTCATTCATATGTCTACTGCTTTTTCTGCCCATGATTTAGAAAAGTGTTTGTATTTAAATCTGTTTGTGGGCTGCTCCATATACGCACCGGGAAGCTTAAGGCTCGACCATGAACCTGCAGGACAGAAAAGAGAGGAGAGTGTCACACTCTCTCTACGCAGTTTTAATGTGAAACTGCTTTTAAAAGTTTGTGGCTTTTAAAAAAAAGAAAAAGAGGTTAAAGGACAGTGTGTGTTGCGAACTTGACGGCAGGAAACAGTGTCCGGCTCTCGGCCATGTTTTCTGCGCGCCTCTCCTCCTCTGGGAGCAACTTTGGCCCGAAGAGGAGGAGGGGAAAAAATGTAAAACATCCCAAAATGAGAAAAAAAAAAACAGGCTGACATTAATATTGTTATTGAAAGAAAATATCACCACTACAGGAGTGATGCCGAATGAGAAATAGCAGATATAGAATACAAAATCACCACATTTTGCTGCATTATTTTCATTCATAATGCAATAAATGCATAAGATCACAGCTGAGGCCTGCATACACAATGTAAGTGACTGGAGGGATCTAGGAGTATCATTGTGGACACTGTTAACAATAAAAGGTCTTGATATAAGAGGAATCAGACTAGTGATGCTGCTCAAAATGCACATACATATGAAGTTAAATACACATTTATGTAGCTTTCAATCTATACTGAATGGTAATGTGATAAACAGATTTGACACGATCACAGCTGAGGCCTTCAGACACTGTACTGTAACCGACCCTGAGAAGCATTGTAGAAATAAATCAAAGGAGATATGAATTAAAAAGTTATTAAAACAACAAAACCTACACAATTATTTCCTATCTTTACTATATTGATTTTGAATCAACCACTTCAGGTCATACAGTATTCATCAATTTAACATAAAACTTGATATTTCTGATTATGATAAGAATATTGTATGATTGTTTTATAATTTTTTTTTTTAATTGTCATGTAAAAATGTATAACCACAGGCATTTTATATTACTCTATAGCAATATGTGTATTATAATATGTGCTGTATTGGCTTTGTAGGCCTGTATATATCATAAACACATTGTTTGATTACCCATAGAAATTAAAATGCACAATTGTTTTAAACAAAATCACTATTAACATCATTTAGTGGTACTCGAATTATCTCCAGTAATTTAATACATAATTGAGAAGCAAAGAGACATATTAAATCTATATAGGAATATTGTAAATCTGTTGATAGACTGGCAGCAATTCTGTATAAACAATAAATAATGTACAATGCTCTTTATTAATATTACTGGTAACACACATATCACTAAATCACCATAAGTCTTATTATGAGTGGAAGATGTATGCTCCAAAGTCTCTCTAGGAATATTATATGATTATAATTATGGACAAAAGTTGAAAACAAAACCTCACAATATCATAATTTAGCAGCAGTAGAGCTGTTTGACACGAATATTAGACATTTAACCTGTGTTTGAATTTGAACAGATTTCCAAAAAATGTCAATCAGCCTGTCGTCAATTAAATGTCTTGAGAAAATATTCAAACAAAGGAGGGCAGCAGCAGCAGCTAGAACGTGTCTCCTCTCATTATAAACGCAGGCCGGTCGCATTAATTTATGCGATCATCTGTCTCTGCACGCCCACAAGCTGACACCCGCAGCTCAGAGCGCTTCGGCTGGGATATCGATAGACCTGCTAATAATCCCAACTCCATCTTTTTTATCTCCCGAGCATTTGTTTTCTCATTACCGCCCGCGAGGGAGCAACCCCAGTATCCAACGTACACATTACAGGCCCCGCAGGCTGCATTAGGAACAATGACAGATCCAGCGTTTATTGTTGCAGTTTTAATTACCTATATTGTGTTTATTTCAAAAGACAAGAACACATCCCTTAAATCCTGAAAAGGTTTTTTTTAGCATCTGAAAGTGGGAGATCACTGAGATTTCACCATCAAACACGGCGACACACAGGCCTGGTGTTTTTTCTCCACAGAGGTTATCTAGCAGGGTCACAGGTCTCACTTTGAACTGTGCTGTACTTGCTGTACAGTAGCTCGTACTTTCGAACAATAGGAATCAGTATGCAGTGTCCGTCTCAACGTGGGCTTAATATCCTGTAGAACAGATGGTAACTAGTACTGATGATGATCTCATATGTTTAAGTCAGATATGAAGCAGATATGTAGGGTTTCAATCCAACCATCAGCCGTCCAACATTTGGCGAACGTTTGAATGACAAAACATGCAGAGTAAAAATCGAGCAGGTGATTTAAAAGTGAGCCTGTTTTTTATTTTTCACAGATGTTGAATGAGCAATTGAGTTCAACTCTGAGCTGAGTGATCATTAGGGCTGGGTGTGCTTTTTGAGTACAGACAAAAACGTGTTTATAGTGAATGAACACAGTCTAGTATGGAAAGCTGGCCTCAAGAGGTGTGGACTAGAGTCAGGAGTCCGAATCAAGTCGTGAACCTTACTTAATTGAAAATAGAATACAACACCTTGCAACTCAACCTTTACCGTCCCCCCAATGACTACTGTTTGGCTAAATATTCTTACCGAGCTAAAAATCTGAAATAAGTCAATCTTCATTTTTGGATACGTTTCAAATCAACCTGACAGCAGACGATACCACTTCGTAAAGAAAGTCAATACAAGAAAAACAACGACTTATATTAGAAATATATTCGGCTTAGAATTGACAAACCATTGTAACTGTTTCACAGCAATAACTAACAATGTTTGATTAATCAGTGAAATATTACATTTGGCGATGTTTTAAAAACAGTCGTTGGATAATATATTTTGTCCCAAACTGACTGTTGCTTTTTTAAACATTTATATAGGATAAGATCGGTGAAATGGCACAAACTGACATGTTTAGGAAAGACTAATGAAAAGGAGTTGGACCTGGTTATGAACTTGTTGGTGCTGACTTACCTCTTTTACCCGGATATCTTTTATGGTGTGGAACCTTTCTCTGGATTCACCTGAACTGGGACCTGTCTCCTCACAGGAAATGGGATTGACCCGTTTTCACATATTACAAAGAGTCTTGAGTCTTGACTTTTTGACATAGGACTTGCTGCGTTATGTTTCCGTCTTGACCTGGGACTTGACGTTGGTTTCTTGACGTTGGTTTACACCTTAAGTCTGGACTTGTCTGCCTTGATATGGGGTTTGATTTAGACCTTGTTGGACTTCTCTTAGGACTTTACTCTGGACTCAACACTGGACTTGTTGGTGTTGATCTGGGATATAAATCAGGGCCTTACTGTTCTTGACTTGGGACTTGTTGATCATGAGTTGGGACTTACCTGCGACTTGCAAAAAAGTGACTCTGTCCCACCTCTGCAGGCAATCATTCCTTTGGTTATTCTTTGATCAGTAAGTCCCCATATATCAATCCAGATTACACTATTCACACAATAATCTTTAAAAAACATTCACAAGTCGAAGAATATGTCAATTTTTTAAATGGAAACTTTTTCAAATTATAGTAATATATAGGGGAGCAAAACTATTTGGTATGACTTAAATATCTAGTGTTGCCGTGACACCCAGCCCTGTATGTTTTAATAAAAGGTACAACTTTTTCTTTTTTGTAGTTGACGGAATATAAATACGAAATGTAACCACTTTCAACTAAACATTCTAAGTTAAATAATTGGGCAAAGCAATTGATATTACACAATATTTTAAGTAAAATCAACTTCACATGAAGTGCATTGTACTTCAAATAACAATTCAAGTCCTTGATTAATTTAAGTTGAATTCACTCAAGTTTTCATAATGCTTCACTTAAACAAATAGAAAGTGGTTGACTTAAAAATGTAAGTAAAATCTATTTGACATGAAGTGGATTGTACTTCAAATAACAATTCAAGTCCTTGATTAATTTAAGTTTAATTGACTCAAGTTTTCATAATGCTTTACTTAGATTTCTAAAAGCAACCTTACTTTCCTCTATCTTTTTAAGTAGATTCAACTTATCCGGGCTTACAGTGTCGTGATACTTGTGTTCTTGGTAAATATCCATGAAGAGTTTCTTTCCAAAACGAGATTGGGCTATCTGGGTTAAAAAGAGACATATAAACGTCTTATATTTAAGACATTTCCTTGGATTTGAATGTGACGAGGAGCATCTTTCAGCCAAATGCTGCCCTGTGTTTTGGAATGAAGCTTTTCATGTGTAGAGATGTTTCTTGCTGTCTGCGGTGTCAGTGCTCTGGGAGATAATGTGCGCTCTGTTTGTCTTGTAGATGTTTTCCCCTCCTGTCGGCAGTGGAAAGAACGGACCCCCGTCCCTGGGGAGCGGACATTTCTCCGGCTCAAGTACGTCAGCTTTTTTCTTTATTCCTCTTTCAACCCTCTCTCAGCCTCCTCCTCCCGTCCTTCCTCTTACACCTGCTCTCTGATGCTTCGCTTGCTGTTTGAATGTTCTTCTGAGGGTAACCATGTTCTGCACATGGCAGATGCAGATTTGGGGTTTTGCTTTGTGGAGTACTTTTTATTTTTAGGAGACATTTTGTTTAATATACTGTCTGCTCATGTTTCCTTTGAATACTCTGTTCTTGTTGAGCTGGTGGTTTTCTGTACTAAAGTTTTAGACAAAATGTTACTCAAACAATGATTTGGCCTGATCTGATTAAATGGCTTGATTATCGGAAAGCCCATCACTTAATACGTACCTCTGCGTGGCACCCAATCCCGAAACCAATTGATTCCCAATGAAGATGTTAATCTCTAAAGACAGAATACAAATTGATGGTTTTATTTCAAACAAGTGTCAGTACTTTCCTAAAACAGCAATCGCTGCTCAACTCAATTCTGTTGAAATCCCTTATATAATTATACCTGCGGGACGTGTACTTTTTCTACTAGTTTGTACGTGTTAGTTCCTGCTTCATGACGCAGTAGCTGATGTAATGTTGGCGTGTACAATACAGCCATAAGACGATGATGTCATGTTTATTTACTTTTGGGCAACAATTATGTTATCAGCTTCTAAAAATCAACCCTGAAGGAGACTTCCTGTTATTCAACGTTTGCTGCCCTGATTATTTCCTGCCCATGAGTGTGTGTGTGTGTGTGTGTGTGTGTGTGTGTGTGTGTGTGTGTGTG
>CALSBZ010023198.1:70124-72624 GCA_943591055.1 Gobionotothen gibberifrons
TGTGTGTGTGTGTGTGTGTGTGTGTGTGTGTGTGTGTGTGTGTGTGTTTGTGTGTGTGTGTGTTAAGGGACAACAGTTTTGTATGAGTGGGAACAAATAATAAAAGCTGTTCTTGTCCATGCAGAATATATATTTATACATCAAATGATATCCTTTAACTGATACCACCTATCCATCCCCCTTAAGGCTGGACGATTTGTAGAAAATCATAAATTACCATATCTTTCCTTTATACCTCGTTATTGATATTGTGACGATTTTGGACCATTTCTGCTTTCCCAACATTTTTACATAATGAGATTTTTCATAAATAATGATCTGTTATGTTGATTTAATGACTAAGTGTGCAGAGGCAAGCAATAGCAATGCTAGAACAGTCTCTTAAATAATCAAACCAAATGTCATCACTTTACTGTAACACTGCCAACACAATATCTAATCTTGTATCAGGATATCAATTTATTAATGATGGTTTCCCAGCTAGAGTGGGTCGCAGATGTACGGAGCCCTTGGAGAGAAAAATAAATAAAGCGTGCACGCGCTTTACTAAAACGTGCGCACGCTTTATTTATTTGTCTCTCTATGAACCCTCCAGGGCTCCGTACAGATGTGTGAGTGAAAAAAAAAAAAAAAATAAAAACATTTTCTTTTTTGCTGTTTAGTTGAAATGTTAGTATTTCTAAAAATCTCCTGGGGGATTATCCCCCCAGACCCCCTTTTCTGGGGTTGGGTTTTCAGCACGTCTGCCTTTTTATGTTATACAGTTCAGCTTTGATTCCATCATCTCATTAAACCTTATTTCAAAGCATACTTTTGTTCTATGAAGGGATATAAGGGATATATGAGGAGCTCTTTTCCAAAACGATATATATCCATTTTAATAGTTGTCAGGAAAATGACATTTTTTACCTAGACCCACACATTTTGTTAATATTAAATGTATATATATATATATATAGGATATATAGCGATTTGGCATGAAACGTTGATAGAGCAGTGAATAGGTTCAGTACACAGCAAAAATGGCACAACAAACTCAATTTTCAATTTGGCTTTTATAGCGTTTTGGAAAAGAGCTCCTCATATGCACTGTACTTCACTTTATTTAATAATGTATGCTGAAAAGCGTATATATTACGGCACAATTAGTTGTTGAATAGATTTGAGTGGTTCAACATTTCGGGTCGCGATCTATTGACTAAGGAAAAAGTGGGTCCCGAGGCCTGACCAGTTGAGAACCACTGATTCAGTGTATGCATGACCTGGCACATACAGTATAGCCCAGCTGGTTCAAAGAACATCACCCATAGGTTTCTGTCATTTGTAATATTTGGCTATTTAAAAAAGGTGTATTGATTGATTGATAAGCTTAAATAACTAACTGTATGTTCACAAAATTCCTCGGATATCAACATCTTAAATTACGACCGGTTAGACCTTCTACAGTGTGCACTCTTTTCAAACGTAAAACAAAATGGTGATATCATTGATGTAATACACTATCTATCCCATTAGCTGTAGAAAGAATACATACACCACCTGTGTGATTTATATATGTTTCTGACTTCTCTGATAGAGATGAAGCACTTAATTTTGGACAGTTTGAAACGCAAGGGCAGTGATTGGTAAGTGGTCTGCCCTCGCTCAAGGGAAAGCCTCCAGCTTGACTTGAGACCGCCCCCGTTATAAATAAATGTAATTATAATGAAGCCAGCTGCAATGGATCATTGAAAACCTGAAATTGAAAATCTGGCAACGCCCTCTTGGAAAATAGTGGGAGGGCTTGACCTTCCTCGAAACTGGGAGTAGGCAGGAAAAGGTAAGCTGGAGTCCGAAATTAAGTGCTTCATCTGTAGATGTCTTTTTATGGCACTCAACGTGATCTCCCTTTGCACACAGTACAGCTATGTTCAGTGTCAGTCACATGGTTGTTTTCAGAGAAGTGGGGGGGGGGGGGGGTTGGGGGGCGTCCCAGGGGCCCTTCAGATGTTTCCAAGGGACTTGCAGAATGAAATGAGGAACAAGATGAACTCTCTGTTTGTGTATCTATCTTCACCACCGATTTATTTTTACATCCGTTAAAGAGAAATGCCAGATTTTTTTTGTTGTTGTTGGAAACAGTCATCCAGTCCTCGGATGTTACTATTACAAAAATAAAGAAGAGTGATGATGATGATGAGAGATAAGAGGAGGAAGAAACAAATAGGGGAATGAATGAAGACGAAAAAGAAGAGAGGGAGGATATGTGTCACTGGGGGAGAAAGAGAGAAACTGTCTCTCACTTTCTCTCCATTACATTCCACAAATTAAAGCGGTATTATCTTGAAATATTTAAAGGTTAGATGAATGTCGATAATGGATCTCGACAGCCATTAAGCTGTAATTGCTCTCTAATGTAGTTAGTGAAAGACATGGGACACCATTTTGCAGCACACACAGAGGGTGGGGGGTGTAGAGAGACAGAGAGTGGAGAGAGATAGAGAGACTGATTATTTATGAA
>CALSBZ010023198.1:75124-85879 GCA_943591055.1 Gobionotothen gibberifrons
CTTTCATTCCTCCTGTCTTCATGTATTTGTTTTTATCTTTGATCAGTAACTGCTGAATCAATAAGTCAGTTCGTTTTTAGACTGGAACGTCAAATGTTATTTGGTTCTTAATTAAAAAGGTTACTTACAGATGAAGCACTTAATTTCGGACTCCAGCTTACCTGTTCCTGCCTACGACCTGCCTACGCCCAGTTTCGAGGAAGGTCAAGCCCTCCCACTATTTTCCAAGAGGGCGTTGCCAGATTTTCAATTTCAGGTTTTCAATGATCCATTGCAGCTGGCTTCATTATAATTACATTTATTTATAACGGGGGCGGTCTCAAGTCAAGCTGGAGGCTTTCCCTTGAGCGAGGGCAGACCACTTACCAATCACTGCCCTCGCGTTTCAAACTGTCCGAAATGAAGTGCTTCATCTGTAGGCATCAATACTTTGTAACATTTGATAGACTAATTGATAGACCCATTCATCAAACAATGCTTTGTCTAAATGCTCTGCTTTTTGTGCTTGTACGGAACCACCAAACCTTGTTGTGTTTCTGGTACAGGCTGGTCACTGGTTGCCTGCTGGTAGATAAACTGTTCTGTAACTGGAAGGTCACCGGTTCGATCCCCAGCTGGTTCACTTTGTCCTTCAACATCCATCTTCTTTCTGTCAGTGTGTCGTTGAGCAGTAACACTAACGGGGGTGTATTGATGGGGCAAAATAACAAACCATGGTGCATTCTTGTGTTTCTTTCACGAATAAAATCCCGGGTTGAGGGAATCCATTTTTTCTGTATCAACGCATACTAGAGTTACGTTCACAGAAAAAAGTGCTGGTCCGAGTTGTATGATATTTAGGGGAAGGGTGTAGCATGGGCCATGGACAAACTCCTTTAATTTTGGAGCACATCCGAATCACGGGGCAGATACATGTATTATTTTTCACTTTCTGAACAGTACCTGATTTAGCAACGTTAGCAAAATGTCTCTTGGGATGGAGATGGAGGGATGGAGATGTTGATCGGTTAGTTTGATGGTTGGTTGGTTGGTTGGTTCGGCATTGAAATATCTGATTTGTAATATTGGGCTATACAATTCAAGTTTAATTGTGATTGAACAACTGCTGTACGGCTGCTGCTATATAACTTTGTACATATGTTCATGGTCCCCATATACACCACCATGATGTCAATGTTTTTAACAAAAGAAAAAACGGCTCAGATTTGAATCAGCCACGAATCTCTCGTCCCTAACTTATTCCAGATTTGAGCCAGATCGGTTGTTTCTCCATGTGCAGTTTGAGGGGTCACCTGATCAAGTGGCTGAACAATCAACAATCTGGCTGTGGGACAATCGATTTGGTGGAGCTGTGTGCAGTTTGAGCCGCTCCACAGCCTGATGTCCCACATGTCTGCTGTTCAAATCATCTTATAACTGTAGAGAGCTTGTTTTGATACATTTGGGTCAGTCTTAAAACTGCTGTGATATCAAACTGAACTCCACTGCCGAACAGACCGAGCAGACTGTCTGTATCTTTTGGCCATCTGCGGCCACATGGAGAACACAGCCATCTTGTTTGAATCAACTTTATTGGACTTGTTACTGGACAGACCGCCTAGCATTTTATATGCACCCCATTCAGTGAGAGCAGCCAATTCTAGGCTTGTCAATTGATCAAGAGTCACAGGTTCTGAAAATTAGAACATCAATGAGAGACATCCATTTTAATATAAGCATTTGTCTTACATCAACATCCGAATCACACTGATGTCTGTCATCTTTTCTGTCTTTTTCATTATGCACATTTGTTGTCTGTCAGTCAAGCATGGCATGGACACCTTACACGGTGAACATGGACAACACCTATACGCTATGACATCTTAACACGTTTGCCACTTTAAGCATGTTAGAAGTACTTGGCTAAATAGTAACCAGAATGCTAAGTATAATAATTTATAATAAACACTTATCTCGAATATGTAGAACGTTCATGAATTATACAGAAACAGCTCAAAACCACCTAACACTAACACAATACCCTTGAAAATCAAACTAAAACTAAGTATGAACTGGACCTAAAACATCAGACACATGACAAGGTAAAATAATAATACTTATTTAAAGCATTTCAGATTTGGGGTACTTGTTTCGAAGTTCCTATCCATTTAGTGTAGTCATGAACGGGGATGAAGTGTAAGAAACGGTCTGCAGTAACTGCTTCTGTTGTTTCTCTCGACACGCGGTGACTCTGTGACAGTGATTTTTCGGTAAGTGGCTGCTCCACTGTGTTGGTTTCAGTGGTCATCTGTTTTCATGGAATTCACCTGAGCCTCGCTCTCACTTCCCCTTCAGCGCCGCAAACCAACTGCTACATAACTAATGCACAGGGCTCTTCCTGTACAGGTGCATGTGGTGTCCCTGTGTGCTTGCTATTTATAACCCCAATCCCCACCGCGAAGATTCACAAAAGCCAAATGTATCATGTCACATTGTGTTAGCCGCTGCACATTGTTCTGCACTTCTCAGACCAGAGTCTCAGTTTCGCTGAAGTCTGAGATTAAATATTCCGAAACATGATGTTCTTTTCATGTTCCAATTGTATAAACTGTAGTGGAGGATGTAGAGATGTAGGATGAGTCGTGTGTGAAGTACGACTTTTAATCGCCGACAATTATTCCAGGGAACCTTAACTTACATTTGAAGCTGGTGCAATGTTCATTGCAAACCAACAGTGTCAGACTCAGCACTGATGTTTGGGTGTAGGTGTGTGTAAATGTTTTATTTATTATCATGACTTTCTCTTACAGGATCTATACTCAGTGATGTCATCTATTGTAAATATGTCCAATGGTATAACAATGTCGTGGTATTTTTATTACTATCACCATCTGGCAAAGGGACTATCGATGAAAACTAGCCTTTTGGCTAATTCGAGTACTTTTACATGTTTTTAATATGTTGATTACCGTAATTTCCGGACTATAAGCCGCTACCTTTTCCCCACGCTTTGAACATCGCGGCTTACACTACAGCTTCAAAAAAAGCTTGGAGCTGGGCGTGTCTGAAGCTTGGGGATTTTATTTGAGCCCCGCAACCAACAACCAATCACATGAATGTCCCGCCCCGTTTACGTAGTGTTAACATAGCTAGCAAGCTATGCTTGGATATACTGGATATAAAATCCCCAAACAGGCGAAAGCCTACCAGTTTCACCCACTGTCTCTGCCACCTCCCCCCATGCCTGGTTCCTCCGGTTGTATCCCGGTAAGTTAATAGGGACTGGTCATACAAAACCGGGTGATTTGCTACGGCGATAATTAGTTTATCCTCCATCTGTTTTTGAAATATAGAAATGAACGGCGGGATATCTCTCCCAGCTTAGACGCGGTTTGATTGGCTAGGGCTTGAGCTGTCAGATTTTCAGAAACGGGATTTGATTGGCTGGCGCTGGCTTCTCCGGCTTCTCCGGCGTCAGAAGTTGAACAATTTTCAACTTCTGAAGCCGGAGACGCCGGAGAAGTTCAGCCAAGCTACCCACAATTGGTGACCGACCGTCCCGCTCTTCCACATTCATTCTCTCCTGACAGGAGACTCTCCCCGGGTCTCACAGGTGCACCTGCGGCTTATAGACATGTGCGGCTTATTTATGTACAAAATACGTATTTTAAAAAAATTCAGTGGGTGCGGCTTATATTCAGGTGCGCTTAATAGTCCGGAATTTACGGTAATGTACACTGTCCCTTGTTTTAAATAAATCAATTCAATTCAACAGACAGAACACACCACACACTGATGGTTAAGATACTTTTGGAGCCTATTTAATTCAGGTTTTTTTTATTTTCAGTTCTATCACCATTGAGTTGTTCAAAAGAAGCTCTGTCATGCTTCTTAGGGTTTCCCCTTTCTTGTAGTGTCTTATACTGTATAGGTTTTATGTGCATGTGAATGGTCTGCAAAGGCTAAAATCTCAGTTTTCTCTCCCACACACTCTGAAACGCCTTCATTGGACCCATTTGTTTACTTTCGTAGAATATGACATCACTATGTACCATTCGCGCTTCTATCGGCTAGCTCTCCAACACATTGTACGTGAAAGAGTAAGGGGCGGGACATCTCTAAGCGGTTGACCTATCACAACAGAGCCGGCCAGAGCTAACCAATCAGAGCAGACTGGGCTCTGGTTTCAGACAGAGGGTGACAAGAGGTGCTGCAGCACAGGCATTGAAAATGTCCCATTAAATGGCACAGAATACAAATATGAAACTGAAAATTAGCATAAGAGGGTCTCTTTAAACCCTTTAACTAATATTAAAAACTTCTCGGAAACACAATTTGTGTTTTGTTGATAGAGTGTAGTACAAGTTTATTATTCCATTTCAAACCCAAACTATGAAATAACAAGCTCAAATAAGCATTACCATGTAGTGATTTCCTTGCAAGTATTCTAAAATCACCTTAAAGCAGAGTTTAAGGATAGAGTTTTCCTAATATCGTTTTAAACCAGATTATTTTATGGATTTCTCTCCGCTGTTTTTTAAAAGTATTTGTCACTTCTTCTAGCGTCTGATTTCTTATTTTTTGAGCTCGGTGGTATCAGCGGGAGGGGCGAGACTGGAGGAGTGGAGCGGAGGAAGAGCAGATAGGACTCGCACCCCTCTGGCTCGGCGCTTAGTTGTGTTTACACTTGACGACAGGACACCATGAAAGAGAGAGGAGAGGCGGGAGATAAAAGGGAAGAAGAAAGAAAGTACAGAGAGGCAGTGAGAGATGAAGGGAGGGGGAGGAGGCAGGGATGAGAGGGGAGAAGAAAGGGGAGAGGAGGAATAAAAGAAGTGTTTTTAGTGTTAATGAAATCAGATAAGGGTGTGATCCAGGAACACTTTCAGATGGATTAACCTTTAAGACTCGTGCCAACGTTTCATTCGGGGCCTCAGGTGAACCAACCTGCTGCCCTTTGTAGTGTTAGTCCTCATCGTAAGAAATATAAACATGACATTCGGGCACTTGAGGTGTTGGTGGAACTTGGGTCATTTCATCGTTGTTCATAGTTCAATCAGTCGAATGTATAACAAGACTATCCAATGGAGGGTCTTGTAAGTGATGCACCTGCTTGATGATTGGCTGTGTCATGAACCTGTTTGAAATACACGTTTCGTTTTCATTGAGTTAATTTTATCTGCAAATACAAGTTTTTATCGAGATGTCAGTATAGGTGGTAATATGTATGGCTGCATTCAATATGTGCTATGATCGGAAGGTCCAAAAATCCTATTTGAAGAAGGACCAATTTAAAAGGATACATACTTGGGCATGGTGATATTTTGTAGCTGAAATGAAAAAAAATTCATATATATTGTCGTGTGAAAGTTCAGGCCTCACTGTAGCATTGGCAATAAATTGTTATTACAGTGGCTTGCTATAGTCCAGTGTATTTCATAGTTTTGGAAAATATTCATATCTGTTTTCCTGTCAAGTTGGTAGAGGAAGCTTAAAACCTCTTTTATGTCTGTTGGTAAACTTTGGAGTTTTAGTTGAGATTAGTAGCTTTGCTCTCTTCAAAGGTTAGAGTTAGGGTTAGGGTTAGGGTTAGATGACGTTTAATGATGATGTCGCTGATAAGTGCTTTTTAATCATTGGCAACCCATAATTTCCTGGATATTTCAGGAAGTAGGCTGTTCCAAATATCAATCAATCAATCAATGTTTATTTATATAGCCCAATATCACAAATGTTACATGTGTCTCAGTGGTCTTCACAGTTTGTACCGAATATCAGTATGACAATATGACACCCTCTGTCCTTAGACCCTCTGTCCTTAGACCCTCTGTCCTTAGACCCTCTGTCCTTAGACCCTCACATCGTACAAGGAAAAAGTTCCAGAGAAAACCCCACAGTTTAAAGGGGAACATGGGAGAAACCTCAGGGAGAGCAACAGAGGAGGGATCCCTCTCCCAGGACGGACAGACGTGCAATAGATGCCGTGTGTAAATTGAAAAGACAATACATTTGCAACATAGGTAGTCCAAATGTTTGGAAATGCATGTGTGTGTAATAAGAAGATGAATCCACGAGGATATCCATCCAGGACTTATGATCCAGGACACAGCAACAGGATCATCCATGACTCCGGATCCCGGCGTATATAGACACCAAAAAGAAATACATTTGGGGAAGCTGGGTTAATCGGAACAAATAGTCTTTATTTGGGCTCCGGAGTTTCAGGAATCATCAGCTAATGATTGAACTTTGAAAGCAATGAAGCAGAAAATGTACCATTCTCAGCTGAGATGGATGCGAAATGCGAATAATTTAGTTAAATAAAATGTATTCATTAATAGCCTATTGAGTTCCTCGACTAAAACACACCCATGGTCAAACTGTGTGTGCAGCAGGTGAATTCTGGGAACAATTATGTGTGAAAAAGTGAATCAGTGTTTGCTAAAATGGGAAGACCAGCGATCCACCAAACAGGAAAGAAATTGGAATTCAGAATGATAAGTTCGATCTACTTTTAGTATCCATTTTCATCACCAGGGGCGGAGATGATGGGAGGAACTAGCCATTATTTTACTTCTGATGGAGGAAAACATATGAAAACAAGATGTAGCGCTGTCTTGTATTTTCCCTGCTAATTAAAAGCAGATGTTCAGGTACTTTCTGAGCGCTTGCTCACCGCAGCACAACTGTTTCCTGATTCACATGCTAGGCGTCTCTGCACTTGTTGAGAGACCATTTGGTTTCTCCACATCCAACCCACTGGACCTCCTCCAGTATCAAATCTCTCTCTCTCTCTCTCTCTCTCTCTCTCTCTCTCTCTCTCTCTCTAAAGAGCCCTAATTGAATTGTCAAACACAAATCTACCCAGAGACAAAAACTCATCCGAAACACTTCCTGTCTGAGCGTGACTGTTTCTCTGTCTGTCTGGTGATTGTAGTTGTGTTCACTGAATTTATTTTGACGACTCTTTAGAAAAAGTAGCTTCACGTAGGTGTTCACTTAAAGGGAGTAGCTTAAAGGGGCCCTATCACAAATGTTCAGCTTCATGTTTGTATGTAGTGTCTCTACGGTGACATGTCTCCATGCTTTAATGTTCAAAAAGCTCTTTATTTTTCTCAGTCTGCTCTGATTGGTTAGCTGGCCGGCTCTGTTGTGATTGGTCAACCGCTTAGAGATGTCCCGCCATTTAGCCTTTATCACGTGCAATGCGTTGGTGGCTAGCTAATAGAAGCGCAATTGTTACATAGTGGCGTTTCAGGCAGGGGGAGAGGAACTCCCTCTGGAGGGAACACAGGGATTTTAGCCTTTGCAGACCGTTTACATGCACCAACTAATTAAATAACACACTACAAGAAAGGGGAAACCCTGAAAAGCATAATAAGGCCTTTTTAAATGTAGGGAAATGACACATGTGGGGTAGGTAAGTTTGAGAAACCGGCTCGAGATACACTTTTTGTTATATTCCATGGAATGCTCTTAACATCCCGATAGCAATGAATATCTTAAGTGCTTTGACAACAAATCCATAAAAAATGTCATCTGTGGAAGCCGTGGCGCTGTAAAAAGCACGACCAATCATCTGAGCCGGCCCGGCTAAAATAACTGGATGGCCTACCTGCCTGTCAGCCTTCCATCTGTGCACAAACTTATCTCGTGCCCTCATTGGTCATGTGCGCGTTCGTGTGTGTTGGAGGAGGGGCTCTGTAAGGAAGTGGCAGTATTTTCAAATTCTAGCGCACTCGAGCTGGTTTCTCCAAAATGACCTACCCCACCTTTAATCTAGAAAATAGAAACTGTGTACTTTTTTTAGCTGCCAATAACTGAAATAGTCAAAACGTCTTACTGCTTTTCTGAGTTTATAAAGCTATCTAGCATTTTTTGTGATATCTTTTCAGTCGTAGCTGTTCAGTCTTATACAATGTATTTGTGATGAAGATAATATCAAAAGTTATTTGAATTAATTCATTGGATTGTAGTTTGTATGTATTGAAGTTATAGCACTTCAACGAGAAATGGCAACATCTAAAAACCGTTAGAAGAATTAGAAACACTGATTTGTGGTTTTCATAACTTCCGGCTACAGAAAACAAAGTAATTACTTCCCAATCACTAGTCACTATTAAATCAGTAACCACTTCAATGAAACAAAAATGTTTTCATTCTGCTTACAACTGGTTTCCAGCCAGCCCTTTGGCTCGGAGCCTTCATCTGCATTGTTCTCACTTAGTCTTTATAAAAGTTTTGCTAACTCTGCTGCTTTTTAGCTTCTGACCAGTTTGCACACAGATTTTTTCCTTTTGGTGAGTTTCCTTTTGTTCCTCTGGTTGTGATGGTGTGAGGAGATCTAAGCCACAGTTGGCTCGGCTTCACATGTGCCTGTGTGGAGAGACGAGGGGGTTTGTCAAAGGAATTCTTCCTCCACCACAGAGATGGAGAAAAAATAATAAAAAACAAAAAGGAACTGCCTTCTTATTATCAATATTAATCTCTCTTTTTGGAAAGCCCTCTGTAGGCTCTGAGCTCGGCTGTCTTTTAAAACACACACTGCGGATTCAAGAAAAAAACATGTTTGAACTTGCTTTTTTTTTCTCTCCTCGTACTTTTTCGGCCCTCCCTCCCTTTCTCTCCCTTTCTCTCCGTCTCCATGAGCTATTCTCTCCCTCACTCTTCAGTTAGCGTGCCATTAGCTCGCCAAGCTGTTGTTTGTTTTCTTGCTTTAATGTGCTTTTTTTTAAACAAAAAGAATAACAAAAGACACAATTGACTGATACATAAAGCATGCACAGTTCCGTGTGTGTGTGTGTGTGTGTGTGTGTGTGTGTGTGTGTGTGTCTGGCTTGGACTGCATGTGTATTGTATGCAAACTGTTGCATGTCATTGATTGTTTGCATGCTTATGTAAAAAGTGTGTGTGTGTGTGTGTGTGTGTGTGTGTGTGTGTGTGTGTGTGTGTGTGTGTGTGTGTGTGTGTGAGGGCACTGGCACTAAACTTACTTGTGTCCAGATGTTCTAATTATAGAACAGCTCTGCTGCCTAATGACAGGAAACGCTGGCCTGTGTGTGTATGTGTGTGTGTGTGTGGGTTTGCATGTGCAGAAATGAGTTTCTGACAGACACACTGACACATTGAGTGAGTGTGCGTGAGACAGACGCATGAATGGAATTCTTGTAATTAACCTCTTGAACCCTGATTTCCTCCTTAAATGTTCCCTTAAGTAGCTTTTGGGTTTTTATTTAACAAATTTGTCTTTTTTTTTAAGGGAAAATAATTGCAGCACAGAAACGTTCACTGACGACCTCTGTGCACGTCCTGGAGAGGTGACACATAATACTTTTTATGAATGAACATAGATTTAAAATCAAGGCTGGGGGTTGTAGTATTTCATTTCAGTCATTTTACCATTTCATCTCAAGTATCATGAATACAAAGAACATTTTTCCTCCACCGCTTTTTTTATGTAACAATGGCTAGAGTTCTCGAATACAAGTCTTATATAAATATTGAAGTGAGTTAAAAACTGTCTCTGTGAACAATGCCAACTTTCTCTTTTGGACAGAAACAGAAACACATTGTCTCCAACCTTTTCCAACACAATGTGTTTGGAACACATTTTGGTAACATTTATGTTAAACACTCCCAAGTCACTTCTTTTTAAATCAAATATGTTTTCAAGTTATTGTTATGCCACCTAGATTAGGTTTTCACCACAGATGGAAACCAAATCTGCAGAGAATTACTTATTTTTTAGCTGTGATCCAGAATTAAAATCACAGAGTGGGCCGTGTGTTTTCTCGCTTGTAATGTGAGCATATATATATTTGGATAACAATCTATGGCAGGCCTCAAGGAGGTGAACTGGGACCTCTCAAAGTACCAGTCCACTCTCCATTTTGTAGGGCTGGTCGGGGACTTGAACCGGCGACCCTCCGATTCCCAGTCAAACTGTCTAACTGATAAAAGTTCAACTATAAAGTGACCTTTTACGATGTTTGCATCTTTTCAGTGTTAAAGTCAACTGTAATCAATAATAGGCTAAATATTCCCGCCTGTATCCACGGAAACCTTGTATCATATACATTAGTAGCCTTGGTGATGCAAGTGCTGTCCCCTCTCTTTTTTGGTTACTATGGTAACAAGATGTCAATCGATGTGGCATCTCCAACTGTCCCCTTCATCAGAGCTCTGTAACCACGGCGACAGAGTGAGAGAAGAGTTTTTTTTACTGGCAGCTTTTTGGTACGGAGGTTCAGACGGAGCTGCTGCCTGATGCTGTGCCTTGCTCAAAGGCTGAGGAGAGAGATGGAGGGATACTTAGAGATGGGGAAATCATCAGAAGAAAGAAAATAAGTATGCGAAAAGAAGTGGGAAGGAGGCAAGGAAAGGTTTAAAGAGAGGAAGAAATGAGATACACTAACTCAAACACAACTCTGCATGAGGGAGAGAAGGAAAAGTAAGAAGAATTAAAAGAATGAAACAAAGAAGATGCAGATAGTCAAAAGGAGGTAAGAATGAAAGAAGAAGTTTAAATGAGAGAGAAAAGAGGGGAAGGAAGGAAGGAAGGAAAAGGGGGAGAAGAAAAGTAGTGAGAAGTGTAAATGAGGGTGAAAGGAGGAAAAAGGAAGCAAGGGAAGGAAAGAAGGGGGTGAGCTGAGAGAGCCCGAATCATGTAACAAAACAGGACATGGGAGACTTCCTGATCGTTACATCACTTCCTGTGCTTGTCCAGTCTCACACACACACACACACACACACACACACACACACACACACACACAC